>JASAMZ010000531.1:0-14178 GCA_030248115.1 Linhomoeus sp. GSCO2_2 | reverse complement strand
TTGCTCTGTTGCAAAATCTTTGTTTGCAAGATTTGTCCTGTTGCAAAATCTGTCCTGTTGCAAGATTTGTCCTGTTGCAAGATTTGTCCTGTTGCAAAATCTGTCCTGTTGCAAGATTTGCCCCCGCTCCGGCAAAATCTGTCCTGTTGCAAGGTCTGTCCTGTTGCAAGACGTCCTATTGCAAAATCTGTCCTGTTGCAGAAGGTCTGTCCTGTTGCGAGCCAATGGCACTGGTCTGCTTTATTATTCTGTTACGTGTGTACTGTTGCAACATTTGTCCTCGTGCAGAAGTTGTTCCTTTGCAGCCCAACGGCGCTGACTGCCTCGCGAACGCGCCGTACAAAGCGCCGCGCAAAACAAATGGTAGAGAGCCGCCAGATCCAATGCGAGCTAAGGGAGCGAGCCGGAATTGGCGGCGACGGTGCCTTGCCGTACTGTTCAGGCGATGCCTGCGTTGAAGGCAGGCAGCAACAGGCGGCGCTGGCCGTGCAGCGATTGATTGCCGCCGCTGGCGTCCCGCTGGCGTCTGTGCAGTGAGCAATACGTAATGAGTCATTACCGTATCGCCTATGTTTGCGTGGCCCGCGTGGACATGGTGCGTGGTACGTCGTCGCCGATGGCACTATTGAAGTCCTCTCGTCAGTACGGTTTATGCTGAAGTCTGAACAACACCATGTTCCGACCATCCAATCAAAGTTGTGGCCCTACCACGTTTGCGTGGCCGCCGCGTGGACGTGGTGCGTGTATGGTCTGGCGGATAGCACCATTGTAATTTTCTCGTTGATACGTTTAACGGAACCCTGATATGACGATGTTTGGATGTAGCTGATCAAAGTTGATTTTTGAGGCACGTTTTTGCGAAAATAACGCTCGTGGTACATTTGGCGCTGGCATTGGTGCCATTGAATTCGCCTCGCCGAGACGCTTCAAACGAACCCCGATTTGATATGGTCCCATGCGTTCCTCGATCGCTTAAAGATTTGTCAGTATGCTGAAACTCCCTTTCGCGGGGACGTTTTTATACTCCACAACAAAGTTGGTATTAAAAGTTGACTGGAATTTGACCTGAATATCGGATAATAGTTCTTAAGTTCTTTCTGCAGAAATAGAGTGTGAGTTATTGCCCCGTATTGCTCCGCTTCACGAGCTCCCCCCTTTGTATAAGGGTATTGCTTAGCAATATTGATATCGCCCGGGAATTGGTTTTAGAGCAAGAAAATTCCTCTTTTTGAGTAAACGCTTTAAAAAAGTGACAAAAACTTGTCAAAGTTTTGACAAACATATGACAGAACACAAAAGAACGCACTATGAGCAATCAAGCCGCGTCCGTACTTCTGTCCATGGAGCAAAACGAAGTTTATTTTTCTTGGCGTGTGAAGCAGCGTAGCGAGCCTTGGAAGGCTCAATTGCTCAAATCGGAACATGAGCAATTTAGAAAGTTCGACAAATAAAACTCCAAAACGATCTGTTTCTGTGGCGCGTGTTTTAGTCAATTACAAAATGTCTGCCTACACATGAAATAAGGAGCACAGAGAGAAGTTAAATCTATGGCGTGTCGATTGCCGCTACTACGTAACACGAGCAACGCTAAAACCGTTTTGTGCTTTTGCACCTTCGGGTTACTGTAACTCAATAAATTCAAATTTTCAAGTTTCGTAAATAATCCGTGAGTCGTGAGCTATCCACTGAGCTCGAGATCGTTTCTCAACGATGCAAATGTAATCAAGCGAGTTAGAGCGATTTTAGTGTTCGAATCTCAGAGAATGGCGTTTCCCGTGGTGCGTGTTTGCGTAATGTTAAAGATTGTTGCTGCCGCATGAAGAAGAACACGTCGAGAGCTTTCATCTGACGTGTTGATTGCTGCTCTACGACGTAAAGACGAGCGAGTTAGAGCCGTTTTGCGCTTTTGGACATTTGAGCTTATGGTACTCGCGGAAATTCAAACTTTGAGTTTTCACCAATGGGAGAACAAATGATCAGCGAGTTGAGAGCTATCCAAGGTGCTCAAGATCACCTCTCTCAAAGACGCAAAACAAACGGGTTAGAGCCGTTGTTTCCGTTTTAAACCTTCGAGTTACTGTAACTCGCGAAATTCAAATTTTTGAGTTTCTACCTAATGGGAGAACAAATGATCAGCGGGTCGAGAGCTATCCACTTACCTCTTGTATTGTCTCTCATCACAAGTTGAGCGAGTTAGAACGATTTTAGCGTCAAAATGCCGAGAACGGCGTTTCGGGCTGTGCGTGTTTGCGTAATTTAAACAACTTTTGCAGTCACACGGAAGAATGCGTTGAGAGCTTTCACCTGACGTGGAGGTCGTCATTGCCGCTCTACTACTTAACACGAGCGAGCTAGAGCCGTTTTGCGTTTTGACCTTCGGGGTACTGTAGCGCGCGCAATTCAAACTTTTTAATGTCGATTTCTCGAGGCACATTACCTAGTAAGTCGAGACCTATCCGTAGAGCCCAAGATCGTCGTTCTCGAACGACTTTCCAACGCCGAGACCCGAGAGCGTGACGGACGCACGCACGCACGCACGCCTGAGCTCTCCTAGGGTGCCCCCTCTTTTTAACGTTGCCCGGCTGAGGCCGGTGCGAAAAAAGTGCGCGAGCATAGTGTTTTGTGGCGCGAACGCAGTACTTTGGGGACTGGATGGGGTTCGCGCGTGCAGCGGCCGATTTGCAATGGTTTTTTGCGTTGGGGTAGGCCTGGAGTGGTGGGGCAACTGGTAGCACGACATATGGGGTTACGCTCCGGTAACTCGTCGGCGGAGCAATACGTAACTGAACGAAGAACGTCAGAAACGGGGGTGAATTTGACTTTTATGCAGACGAAACGCTGAGTCACCCTGACTGAGTGGTTCATAAGCACCGTCCCAAATAAGAACGGTTGGAAAGACACAGCCTCTTCTTCTTAGGCTTGAGCAAAAGAGCGACATCTTTGACGGGCATGGAATAGATTTCATCAAATCCGAACTTTTCTCGTGGCTATTTGTAGGAGCGCTGAAACGTTCTGCCTCTCTGCCACTTCTATCAACTAGATTTGTCTTAAAAGGTCTGTCGTCCTCCATCGGCCACTCCTCAGGAGGAGAAGCGTCTGAGATCCTTGGGCAAGACTCTGCAGCTGGACGGCCACCGACGCAACTTCAGAGACGCAAAAGACGACTGCTCATTGGTGGAGACAGAGCGGGCCATCTCAGACCTCGCTAGCGCCTGCCTTCCCAGACAGATCGGACAGGAGCCGTGAGTCGGCTTGCGCTGAGTGCTGTCTAGTGGATGGAAATGAATTGAATTGAATTGTTTTATTAATGGACGCACCTACACAGCACTAAACGTGCCATAAACCAGGTACAGAGTACATGGGGCGCGACCATCAGTCACACATTTATGTCTCTGAAAGAAGCTCATTCTAAAACTCGGGGAAAATGATTGGGCACAGATAAAGCGGTATGCCCACAGATAAATGGGTATCTTCACAGATGACTTTTCACGGCCGAGGCTGTGGGTGTTTTGCACAGATAAATATGTAACATCACAGATGAATGTGTATCTTCACAGACGAATGTGTAACTTCACAGATAAATGTGCAACATCACAGATGAATGTATAACATCACAGATAAATGTGCCACATCACATTTTGGTGGGATAATGTTGACAGTTTCTTCAATAGTCCAAAGCAGAATATTCCTTCCGGTTCAGCCTATGCTTAGGCTCGCCCTGCGCCCACAGTGCACAAGAGTCAGTCGGCGTCGCAGGCTGGCGGGTGGAGAAGCTTAGGTTTAACGCGACCGGTGACTGATTTCAGGGCGCGCGGACGTCGACCGAGTTTTAGTGCAAACTGTAAGTGGGATAAGCACTCCCACATCTAATTTGCCGCCTGCTTAGGCCGGCTGTGCCGCTTCCCTGCATTCGCTATATGCCAAACTTGTACGGTGGCCACTGCCTCGCTACTGATACGCTTATCTGTGATTGTTACACATTTATCTGTGACGTTTACACATTTATCTGTGATGTTACACATTTATCTGTGATTGTACGCAGTGTGTGCAGATCGGGACTTTCATCTGTGAACTTACACATGCAGCCTGTGAAGTTGCACGTCCATCGGTGATCTGCGCGCTTTTCGTCTGTGGCAGTACCGATTTATCTGTGGCCAACCCGCCCACCCCTGAAACTCACTTTGTCAAATGTATGCGAAAAAGGTTTCAATGCCGGTTTAAGGGGCGATTGGGTCCTGTCGTCTCAATTCCGTTTTGTGTGCCCTGACCCAGATCGTGTAACCGTGCTGAAATATCGATTATCGTGTTTGTTCTCTCCACGTTCACCGCCCACAGGATACCTCGCGACGACCAGTGCACCATGACCGGTTTCGGATTTCGCGCGCTGAACGCCATCGGCGGCCGTCGAATGCCAAAGGTCAACCAGCGAGAGCTCAAGTTCGACGAGGTTACAGAGCCGATTGATGGGTCGCAAATCGACAAACGCCTGCAAAGTGCCGCCGCTGCGAAAGATCACATCGGCCGGGGTATGAATCTACTTCTCCCGATTGAATGGGTGCAGCTGCCTGCTTGCTTGAGATTTCATGCATGATACCAAGTGCATACTGTACGTACCGTTATGTACATGCATAGCGCATCGCCTCGCACTTCAGTTGAAGGCGCCAGCCGTCCAAGTGACGCTGGCCGACCGTTTGGTCGGCAAACTGAGCCGCCGTCAGTCCTCCTTCTCCTGCAATGATCTCAGCGGACTGACGGCGGCACTGGGCGCGGATCTGCTCGATGGCACCGACAAGCAGCAGAGGGAATCGGTCCGCTTCTCGATTCGCCACGACGATAAGCTGATTCGAGACGCCATGAAGAAGGGGTGGGCTGGCCTGTTTTGCAAACGTCCAGAGAGAGGTAGGGAAATAGTTTTCAGCTAAACTAATGGAGGCCCAATTTCTTCTATTGGGTTCGGAGTGCTCGAATGCAGAGACTCCTGCACGTATACCTCCTTCTTGAAAGCAGATAACTCTCGAGGACGGCAACCTCCGTGATGGTTGATTGCACAACACGCTGCAATCTGACGTGGGTGCACGTGGCAGCGCATTGCACAACACATTGCAATTTCACACCCTTCTAGCTCTGCGTGAGCCAGGACGGTGACTCACGCACACGTATATCTCTGCCGACGTTGGCCGAGGGTACTTGATGATGTTGAGATGACGGATGACAGGATGCGGACTCGCACAATGCGGCAGAGCAACATAACGTCAGTCTCACACAGTAGGCGGCGGTACCAATAAACAATGTGCTTGAAAGGGCGGCTTGTGACGAGCCCGGCTTCTTCACAATCGAAGGAGAATGACAGCTAGAATGAGAGCTATCACTAGAGCTAGAATGTAGGCTCGCTGTCCTACAACGAATTCAGACGTGGAAAGAGGCTGTTTGCTGGCGTGCGTTATTTTGTCCGATTTTATTCGCATGTGGTTGGGACATCCTAATCTGCGCACATTATAGAATGAATTTTATTGTCGTGGGTAGATATGGTAGGTCCAGGCACGGATCCAGGGGGGCCCAGGGGGCCCGGGCCCCCCCTAGAGCCCGGACTGTAGTACATAGCGGGCCCTTGAAAATTGGAAGTAAAGGCCCGTAAAAATTTTCGCCTGCGGCGCTTAGAAATGGCAAAATTTTCGCCTGCGGCGCTTAGAAATGGCAGATTTTTTGCCTGTGGCGCGTAGAGATAGCAAAATTTTCGCCTGCGGCGCTTAGAAATGGCCGATTTTTCGCCTGCGGCGCTTAGAAATGGCAGATTTTTCGCCTGTGGCGCTTAGAAATGGCAAAATTTTCGCCTGCGGCGCTATTTAAGAGAATTGCTCTAAGAGGCTCTAAGTGTATGCATTTGGGCCCCCCCCCCCGTACAGAAAAATCCTAGATCCGTGCCTGGGTAGGTCCGCATGGGGAGGCGCCCTATGGTCGACAGGGTGCCGCCCCTTGTGGACCTACCATATCTACTATTTACTTATTCTTTTCGCTCTCGTCTAACCAATTTTCAAGATCATGTCACGTTGATCAATGGGCAGCATGATTCAACTCCCAAAACCCTTCTGAAAGAGTGGAGGAGTGCCCCGAGGGGTTTTGTCCCCTGTCTACTAATCTTGTTCAACCATCACGGAGGTTGCCGTCCTCGAGAGTTATCTGCTTTCAAGAAGGAGGTATACGTGCAGGAGTCTCTGCATTCGAGCACTCCGAACCCAATAGAAGAAATTGGGCCTCCATTAGTTTAGCTGAAAACTATTTCCCTACCTCTCTCTGGACGTTTGCAAAACAGGCCAGCCCACCCCTTCTTCATGGCGTCTCGAATCAGCTTATCGTCGTGGCGAATCGAGAAGCGGACCGATTCCCTCTGCTGCTTGTCGGTGCCATCGAGCAGATCCGCGCCCAGTGCCGCCGTCAGTCCGCTGAGATCATTGCAGGAGAAGGAGGACTGACGGCGGCTCAGTTTGCCGACCAAACGGTCGGCCAGCGTCACTTGGACGGCTGGCGCCTTCAACTGAAGTGCGAGGCGATGCGCTATGCATGTACATAACGGTACGTACAGTATGCACTTGGTATCATGCATGAAATCTCAAGCAAGCAGGCAGCTGCACCCATTCAATCGGGAGAAGTAGATTCATACCCCGGCCGATGTGATCTTTCGCAGCGGCGGCACTTTGCATGCGTTTGTCGATTTGCGACCCATCAATCGGCTCTGTAACCTCGTCGAACTTGAGCTCTCGCTGGTTGACCTTTGGCATTCGACGGCCGCCGATGGCGTTCAGCGCGCGAAATCCGAAACCGGTCATGGTGCACTGGTCGTCGCGAGGTATCCTGTGGGCGGTGAACGTGGAGAGAACAAACACGATAATCGATATTTCAGCACGGTTACACGATCTGGGTCAGGGCACACAAAACGGAATTGAGACGACAGGACCCAATCGCCCCTTAAACCGGCATTGAAACCTTTTTCGCATACATTTGACAAAGTGAGTTTCAGGGGTGGGCGGGTTGGCCACAGATAAATCGGTACTGCCACAGACGAAAAGCGCGCAGATCACCGATGGACGTGCAACTTCACAGGCTGCATGTGTAAGTTCACAGATGAAAGTCCCGATCTGCACACACTGCGTACAATCACAGATAAATGTGTAACATCACAGATAAATGTGTAAACGTCACAGATAAATGTGTAACAATCACAGATAAGCGTATCAGTAGCGAGGCAGTGGCCACCGTACAAGTTTGGCATATAGCGAATGCAGGGAAGCGGCACAGCCGGCCTAAGCAGGCGGCAAATTAGATGTGGGAGTGCTTATCCCACTTACAGTTTGCACTAAAACTCGGTCGACGTCCGCGCGCCCTGAAATCAGTCACCGGTCGCGTTAAACCTAAGCTTCTCCACCCGCCAGCCTGCGACGCCGACTGACTCTTGTGCACTGTGGGCGCAGGGCGAGCCTAAGCATAGGCTGAACCGGAAGGAATATTCTGCTTTGGACTATTGAAGAAACTGTCAACATTATCCACCAAAATGTGATGTGGCACATTTATCTGTGATGTTATACATTCATCTGTGATGTTGCACATTTATCTGTGAAGTTACACATTCGTCTGTGAAGATACACATTCATCTGTGATGTTACATATTTATCTGTGCAAAACACCCACAGCCTCGGCCGTGAAAAGTCATCTGTGAAGATACCCATTTATCTGTGGGCATACCGCTTTATCTGTGCCCAATCATTTTCCCCGAGTTTTAGAATGAGCTTCTTTCAGAGACATAAATGTGTGACTGATGGTCGCGCCCCATGTACTCTGTACCTGGTTTATGGCACGTTTAGTGCTGTGTAGGTGCGTCCATTAATAAAACAATTCAATTCAATTCATTTCCATCCACTAGACAGCACTCAGCGCAAGCCGACTCACGGCTCCTGTCCGATCTGTCTGGGAAGGCAGGCGCTAGCGAGGTCTGAGATGGCCCGCTCTGTCTCCACCAATGAGCAGTCGTCTTTTGCGTCTCTGAAGTTGCGTCGGTGGCCGTCCAGCTGCAGAGTCTTGCCCAAGGATCTCAGACGCTTTCTCCTCGAGGAGTGGCCGATGGAGTACGACAGACCTTTTAAGACAAATCTAGTTGATAGAAGTGGCAGAGAGGCAGAACGTTTCAGCGCTCCTACAAATAGCCACGAGAAAAGTTCGGATTCGATGAAATCTATTCCATGCCCGTCAAAGTATGTCGCTCTTTTGAGCAATACGCAACTGAACTCGAACAAATACGTATTGCTAGGCCCCGGAGTGGTCAAATGACCCAAAAATTCTGCTAAAAAAGTACCAAACAAGCTGTTTTAAAAAAGTTGAGTTGTTTTATTAATACAGAGTGGTTTGTGAGTGTTTTAAAGTGGAAGAGTAAAAGAGTGGCTACTTTTGTAAAGTATTTCTTTAAGCCTTTCCGATATGACGCGCGCCCGCCCGGAGTCCACTATTCATGCGCTACTTCAGACACGCTCCTTTCTTGAGGGGCGCCTCTTGGAGGGGAACATTGGGATCGCCCGGGATTAATTCTTTGAGCAAGTCACACACGATTACTAAGCGGTTGTTGCAAGGCAACATTGGGATCGCTCGGGGTTAATTTTTTTAGCAGACAAAGTTGTTCGTAAGACAAGGGTTTAAAAAACACAAAAAGTATTTCTTTAGGCAATGACTGTTCAACAACTGCCTCAACGTAAGCTTTCAAACGGTCGAACGAATGCCGCTCTACAACGTAAGACGAGCGAGTTAGGGCCGATTTGCTGTTTCAACCTTTGAGTTACTGTAGCTCGCGAAATTCAAACTTTCGAATCTCGACTTTGAAAAGGAATGATCAGTGTGCCTGAAACTATTCAACCTGCTCAAGATCGTCTCTCTACGACGGAAGACGAGCGAGTTAGAGAAGTTTTGCATTTCTAACCATTGGGTCACTCGTAGCTCGCGATATTCAAACTTTTGAGTTTCGACCAATCGAAGAACAAATGATCAGTGAGTCGAGAGCTATCCAACAAACTCAAGATCGTCTCTCTACGACGCACGCTAAGCGAGGTAGAGCGATTTCTGCGTTAAACACGCGAGAATGTCGCTTTTCGTGTTGCGTGCTTGCGTAATTTAGAAAATGTTTATGCCAACGAAAGACCGCGTCAAGACTTTTTAGTAGACTTATCGCGCGCCGCTCTACGACGTAGGACGAGCGAATTAGAGCCGATTTGCTTGTTTCAACCTTTGAGTTACTGTAGCTCGCGAAATTCAAACTTTTGAATCTCGACTTCTCTTAACGGAATGATCAGTGTGCCGAAACCTATTCAACGACCTCAAGATCGTCTCTCGACGACATAAGACGAGCGAGTTAGAGAAGTTTTTCATTTTGAACCTTTGGGTTACTGTAGCGCGCGAAATTCAAACTTTTGGGTTTTGACCAATAGAAGAACAACTGATTAGTGAGTCGAGAGCTATCTAACCAACTTAAGACCGTCTCTTGACGACGCACGTTGAGTGAGTTAGAGCGATTTCTGTCAAAAACGCGAGAATGTCGCTTTTCGTGTTGCGTGTTTGCGTAATTAAGAAAATTTGTAATGCCAAGCAGAAGAGCACTTCGAGACCTTTTAGTTGAGCTATCGCACGCCGCTCTACGACGTAAGACGAGCGAGTTAGAGCCGTGTTCCGTTTATACCGTCGGATTACTGTAGCGCGCGCAATTCAAAGTTTTGAATTTCGAAGTCTCTTAGCGACATTACCAGTGAGTTGAGAGCTTTCCGTAGAGCCCAAGATCTCCTTCCTACGACTTTCCAACACCGAGATCTGAGAGCGTAACGCACGAACGAACGAACGAACGCACGGACGCTAAGCTCTCGTAGGGGTTCGCCCGGCTGAGGCCGGGCGAAAAAATAAGAAAATTTTGCAAAAATAGGCCAAACAGTTTCAAAAATCGCTTAATTTTGGTCAACAATGTCCAAAATATAGCGCCGCAGGCGAAAATTTTGCTATTTTCAAGCGCCGCAGGCGAAATTTTTGCCATTTTTAAGCGCCGCAGGCGAAAATTTTTAAAATTTTAGGGGGGGGGTCTTTTGGGAAGGCGGGAGGGGGGTACCTTGGGGGTATGGGGGGGTACACTTTAGGGGGGGGGGGCGCTCCCCCCCCCCCCCCCCCCCCCCCCCCCGGTTACACGTATGCTGGCGACCACGCATCGATTCCGTTCCACTCACACAGCTGTGCTCGCTGGCTGGCGACTCGCTTCAACTGCGTTGTCGCCTTATTTTCCTGGAAGAGAGTCCCTACACCAGTGAAGCAGTGAGAATCGTGGAACTGGGGCAAGTTTACAACGAAGGAGACTTCACGATCGCCTCACCCTTCGGTCGGGAGTACAAGGTTTGTTGAAGGGACTACGCGAAACGGTACCATGGCTTAAATACATGCAGTACAGTACAGTACAGTACAGTACAGTACAGTACGTACAGTACAGTACAGTACAGTGCAGTACAGTACAGTACAGTGCAGTACAGTACAGTACAGTACAGTACAGTACAGTACAGTACAGTACAGTACAGTGCAGTACAGTACAGTACAGTGCAGTACAGTACAGTACAGTACAGTACAGTACAGTACAGTACAGTAGAGTAGAGTACAGTACAGTACAGTACAGTGCAGTACAGTACAGTACAGTTCAGTACAGTACAGTACAGTACAGTACAGTACAGTACAGTACAGTACAGTACAGTACAGTACAGTACAGTGCAGTACAGTACAGTGCAGTACAGTAGAGTAGAGTACAGTACAGTACAGTAGAGTAGAGTAGAGTACAGTACAGTACAGTACAGTACAGTACAGTACAGTACAGTACAGTACAGTACAGTACAGTACAGTACAGTACAGTACAGTGCGGTACAGTACAGTAACAGTACAGTACAGTACAGTACAGTACAGTAGAGTAGAGTACAGTACAGTACAGTAGAGTAGAGTACAGTACAGTACAGTACAGTACAGTACAGTACAGTACAGTACAGTACAGTACAGTACAGTACAGTACAGTACAGTACAGTAGAGTAGAGTAGAGTAGAGTAGAGTAGAGTAGAGTACAGTGCAGTACAGCACAGCACAGCATAGGTAGTTCAACACGCCTACCTGTGGTTGTATACCGTGCCGACAATCGACAACACTCTTCAAGGTTCACCGCTGGGTCATGGAGCGCTTTTCGGAGTCTCTGGGACGCATGCTCCAGAGCCCTATGAGGGAGTCGGCCTCAGGCAAGCTGACCATCCAGAACACCACTGAATGGGCCACTGAAGCCTTTGCGGACGCCATGTACCTTCGACCAAGGAAGGGCAGGCCTTCTCTGGAAGACCTGATGGCACTGTTCGAGCTGGCTGACAGGTGCAGTGTGTTGACTACATGCATATGTACAGTGTGTCCAATTGTTCCGGCGGAACAATATTCCGGAACAAAGTTTCTGCTAAATTGTTAACAAAACAAGAACAATTTGTATTGTTCCACGACTTTCTGGAGCAAGAACAAAACAAGACCAATGAGGCGGACGCCTGGAACAATTTGGTTAAATTGTTCTTAAATTGTTTATTGATTGTTCCTTTTGAAATGTGCGGATTAGCAAAATGGCACATTCAAAACACAATGGGAACATTGTAGGAAGGAAGCTGGAACAGTGTGGGAGCAAATGTAGAACAGTTTCGACGTGGCGCATACTCAAAACTGTAAATACTGTGAGCTATTTGCTACTGCAGCTGCACAAGCCAGAGCTGTTTAGGGCCAGCGTTATACGGACTGGAACAATTCAAGAACGTTGTTCTTAAATTGTTAACAGTGTTCCAAGATTTTGGTAGGAACAAGAACGAAACAATTTATTTGTGGGCACCTTGGAACAAAGCAAGAACAAAACAATTTCCGAAATCTTGGAACAATGGACACATTGCATATGTAAGACGTGTGTACTTACCTTACCGCACAACAGACCTTAACTACCGTTGAAGAGTAGAGTTCGCGTTGAAGGTACGGAGTGGTCCCTCTCTGCGAGCTCTGCGAGCGCTGGCTGTGCGACTGCGTTGACGGCTCGAACGCGAGCTCAGTCGCCCGAATGGCCAACTTCTATGCGAGGCAAGGGAAACTGCGGAAACTGTCGGCGACGATGAGGCCGCTTCTCGCCGTCTCTCACTCCGTCCCAATCCGCCGAAGAGAAAGGCCTCTAAAGGAACGAGTTCAGGATGATATTGGAGTCATACTCTGCCGCGAGATCGCCTGGCGACTCTTCATGGAATTGGCTCTCGCCTTGCTCAACGATTGAACGCGTTCAACGTTACTGTTGTTGGCAAGCGGCCGTTGCTGACTGAATGTAGTAGATCTAACGAGATTGAACCGAGAATTTCAGTTCGCTGTAGTCTGATTTGAAACGGGAATGCCGTCAGCGAGACGCAGGCTGCTTTCGCTGAACCTGCGCTGTGACATGTGCATTTGCTAATAGCCATAATCGACTCTATCGCTAATGAACCGCTACCTCTGGACACTGCTGTAGCCGTAAATGGGCAAAAGCACCGCGGCCATTATCACAGGTGCCAATCAGACGAATCGGCTTGACTTCGTGTCGTGGAGTCCTTCTTGCCATTATTTCACTTAGCAATATTTATCCATGGATGTGTCCGGCAACGTTTTTCCCACCCCTTCGATCGAAAACGAAACGCGGCATTTCTGTTCACTGTGCGTTTCTGCAATCTACACCAACGGTGCCGGTACCGTCCGCATTTGTGATCCAAAAGAAAAGTCCCATTTAGACCCTCTTCATTCCAAAGCGAACCTGCGGCGAACATTCCTGATCCATTTATGGATCAGTACCCACCAATGCGTCTTATAGGAATCGACTGCCCAACAATGGCACAAACTTTCTTTGGAAGCTCGAGGTAACTGCGGCGATATTCCCCGAAGAAATGCTCAACTTTCTATTCTGACACAATTTTGAATAATATACTCCTCAAATGCACGACACACTATGGAATGACAAGCAACCATCATCGGGTACCCAGTTTTTACTCTAAGCTTGTTAAAATCGATGACCGGTGGCGCGTTTCCCCACTTCAGCGTCCATCCTATGTAGGACTCTGCAGTCTGCAAGCACTTTCCGCATATTGATCGTCCTTTTAATATTGCATCTCTGAGTTAGAGAGACGGCAGTTGCTGTGAACACAGAGGCTAGAGACAACCGAACCGACTCTCATCGCAAATGAAGCCCATGTATCGCAAATGAGGCCCCCGAGGGAGCGGGGGAGGGAGGGAGGTATGGAGGGATGGAAGGTGGGAGGGAGGAAGGGAGGGAGGGAGTGAGTGAGGGTGGGTGGGAGAGAGTGGGTGGGTGGGAGGGAGGGAGCAAGGGGGGAGGTGACAGGAGAAAGAAGGGAGGGGGGGGGGGGCGGGAAGGAGGTGGGGGAGGGGGTTGGGCAGCTCGAAATAGAGGGGGGGGGAGGGGGGGGGGTATGAGTCCACTTCAGGTGCGCGGTCAGGGGGCGCCCGCGGCTGGCCACTGTACCCAAGGCTTACACGAGTCAGCAGCGAATTTCGACAGCCAAAAAGGCCGACTTGGTGTGGCTGTGTCAGTCGAATCTCATTCCACAGGAATATCAACATTGGTACAGGAATTTGCCGACGTCGAGTCACGCGAAAGACACTCTTGAGTTGTCAGAAGGCGAAGATTTGGAAGTTCTCAGTCAAGATGGCTCGTGTTTGCTCAGTGATGACGTGGAGGAGGACTGATTCTGTTGTCGGCTGTTCCATGCTTGTTGTCAGTTTGCTCATTCTGTCGGTGCTCATTATCCGTTGAAGTTTGCATAGAATCGCGAGGAGCCAAGCGTCACATCAAACGCATTTAGTGGAGCCAAGTCGACTTGACTACCTTTTGGTTGAGACAACTTCAATTCCAGAAGGAGCCAACTCTGTTTTGGACAATTTTCCCTGAAATGGAAGGCGAACTACAGAGGTGCATAGCTAGTTGAATGCGCCGTCCTTAGGACTACCAACGACAGCAATATTCAGCATCCAGCTCTAACAGCCGATTTTATATGGTTCATCAACAAGCTTTGTCTAAAAACTGTGGCACCACGTTGGCATCAGTGTAAACTTGAGAGCGTGTGCGCGATACCTCTT
>JASAMZ010000530.1:2500-11014 GCA_030248115.1 Linhomoeus sp. GSCO2_2 | reverse complement strand
TTTAAGTTCTTCGTTCAGTTACGTATTGCTCTAGGGCGCCCAATCAGCGCAATATCAAATGAAATTCCCAGTAGTGGCACTGACACAAGCGACAATACTATGGCGTCGCAGGGACAAACACCATCAAAGTGTGCACTCCACGACGGCCCAGCTGGGGCGTTTCAATGAGTACGGCCTTCCTGTCGAAGTGTTGTGCAGTGTTCTACCTCCTTCGGCGTGTACCACAGAGCGCACTTTGCAATGCGCCTCGCTGTCTACCGCCGGGTCGACCCAGACGGTGGTCTTGCCGCGGGCGTTGCCGGTTCGTGCGGCCTCGTCTGCTTTACTCGTCTGCGCGCCGCCGCCTTCGTCGAAGCGCTTGCGTCTCCAGCAATCAGCGTCGTCGTCCGTTTCCCTTGCGCGGCCCGGCTGCGTCGGCAGTGAGTGCTTCTCCGGAGTGGCCGATTGCCCGGGTCTTCTGTGAGTCACTTCCGGCGATCCGAGGCTGCTTCTGCCGTCGGACGGCGGCCTCGAGCGATACTGGACGACGCCTCAATTGGAACGGCGCACTCATGAAGCACATGCGGTTATCCTCACACTTCTGCGCTCACCGACGGCCCCATTGGCCTGCGCCAGCTGGCAGGCGGCCGCGTAGTGCAACCTTCGCTCCTCCTCCTCCAACTGGATGACTATCAGAGCGAGGTCCACGCAGGCCATCACGTAGAGCTTGTGGCGACGGTCCATTATCTTGCTATCCCACGTTGACTTCTTTCACCACTATAAATTTTTTCATGAGTATCGTGAACACTATTTCTTCCCATAACACAGAATACCTACATCAGCCTAATCTTTAAGGCCCTCTACAAACCACTGGCAAGCTTCCGACGGACTGTTGAAGTTCTGTCACAATTTAGGCTCTGGATCTCAGCACTCTCCCCTTCATAATCGATCGTTTTTGGCACTCCGCCGCTTGAAAAGCGAAGGAGTGCTATAGGAGCGGCAAAAGCCCACAGTTAGCATGTCCGGGGCTGGCGCTCGCTACGAAGCACCTAGGGAGCCAAATTTTTTTCAAAAGATAGCTTATGACGACGCGCAGCGTGCTCGGGGGGTGAAAAAATTTCGGCGGTGGAAGAATTTTGCGAAAATTCAAAAATTCAAATTTTTGCTAAGTAAAAAAAATAAATACCCCATAACTTTCGCAAAAGTGGATCGAATTTGGTGATTTTTGGATATGTTGTAGGCCTTAGGGTCCTCTTCAGAACCAGACCAGACTCGGCTCCCTAGATGGTCCGACGCGGGAGTACGGTAGAAAATTCAAAATTTTGAATTTTTTCCCACCTTTAAAAAATCGTAACTCGAGTTTGCGACGGTGGATCCTCGCCAATTTAATTTCTGACCTGGACACTTCTATTACCTTTCATTCGACACCAAAACCGCCGAGATCGGTCTTGGCGTTCGAGAGATCCGCGGTCACAAAAGTCCCGGGTCCCGAGCGGAAAATTGGAATTTTCGACTTTGAATGGATTTTTGGGCCGGAAGGCGTGCTTTTAGCGGCAAATTGACCATCGCAACGTGTTCAGCGTCAAAAGTTGGTCTAGACGAACTGTCTTGACCATTTTGAGGTACCGCACCCCGGCCGCGCCGAATTTTTGAATCCCGGGGTCAAAATTTCGAAATTGTGTTTTCACTTGTTTCGGTGGTTTCCGAAGGCGCTGAATACGAATCCGGTGTTTGATTTGCGATTTTGGACGCCATTACCCTGCTTTCGGCACCCGGCCGGCCGAAAATAGGGTTCCGGGGTCGAAATTTCAAAATTGCGTTGACAGTTGTGTCTGGGCTTTCTGACGCCGCAAAACGCGAATCCGTCATTTGTTTGGCGATTTGCGGTGTATTTAGCCTGATTTCGGCCGAATACTGACGCTCTGTAAAATTTCGCGAAATTCCGAAAATACCGTCCGCCATTGATTTCGCTGCACCTACAGTACGCCGTCCATATAAGACGCGCTGAGAAAGGCGTCTACGCACGCGCAATCGAACCGAGTTATAGGAGCATCGTACTGTAGCACTACCGCAACCGACGCCGTCCACCCCGCGGGGGAGCCCCCGCTGTGTAGCGTACATAGATAAGGCGCGCCTGTACAATTGGGGCGCCGTTGGCATTCTACATTGTGAGTGGCTATAGAGTCGGCGGTCAGTACAGCCTTCGCCCATCGTCGTCAGTACAGCCTGCTCCAACGCGTCACTTGCGTCACATCGCCCTCTAAGTGTATGGCATCTGCTTAGGCCCACCCCCGGCTATAGACCCTAGTTCTACACTGAAACAATTGGGAACAAGCAAATTTAACGGGAATACAACACTTGTTGGAGTTTCTGTGCCCCCGTCTGCTAAAACAATCACGCGGAGTGCCTATCTGACACTCAAGGGGTGTCACGTATCACTTGTTGGCACTCCGCTTTGCAAAAGCAGGAGTGCTATAGGGGGCGTCGGATTGAACAGAATCATCTTAACAGCTTTTCTCGCGCTACGCAAATCGGATCGCCAAGCGGTTTTTTGCGTTAGATAGGTTGAGTCGACGCGCAGGGTGGACAAGAAACTAGAAAATTCGGGTAGTGGAAGAATTTTGCGAAAATTCAAACATTCAAATTTTTACTAAGTAAATAAAAAAACATCAGGGCACAACTCTCGTAAAAGTGGGCCGATTTTGATGATTTTTGGATATGTTGTAGGCCCTTGGATGCTGATCTGGGGAAAACCGGAACGGGCTCCCTAGGTGGTCCGACGCGGGAGTACGGTAGAAAATTTGAATTTTCAAAAATTTTTTTGACCTTTAAAAAATCAGAACTCGAGTTTGCGACGGCGGATCTTCGCCAAACTTTACGCTGGCCTCGACACGTGTATTATCTTTCGTTTGAAACTAAAAGCACCGAGATGGCTTGCGCCGTTCTTTCAAAACGCTGTGCCAAATGTCCCGGGTCTTGAGCGGAAATTTCGGGTTTTCTACTTTGGGTGGAGATTTGGCTTGGAAAGCGTGCCTTTAGCGGTAAATTGACAATCGCAACGTGTTCTACGTCAAAAGTTGGTCTAGAAAAAGCGTCTTGACTATTTTGAGCTGCCGTACCCCGGCCTCGCCGAATTTTTGAATCCCGGGGTCAAATTTTCGAAATTGAGTTAAAAGCTGTTTCGGGGGTTTTTGACAACGCTGAGCACGAATCCGGTGTTTGTTTTGCGATTTGGGACGCATGTGCCCTGATTTCGGCGCCCGGCCGACTAAAAAATTGGGTCCCGGGGTCGAAATTTCAATATTGAGTTGACAGCTGTTTCTGAGGTGTTCGGCAGTGCTGAACGCGAATCCAGCGTCTATTTTTCGATCTGTGTTCCCTTAGCCTGCTTTGGGCGTCAGAACACGCTCCAAATATGCCCAAACTTGTCCGAACATATTCAAACTTGTCCAAATATGTCCAAACATGTTCAAACTTGTCGAAACACGTTTAAACACGTCCAAACTTGTCCAAACTTGTTCGAACATTGCCGTCGACAATGAACACGAGTCTGGCGTTTCCGTGAAGGATTATTACCGAGTAGTAAGACGAGTGACCGGTCTGCTTTGCGTCGAAACAAGCGGAGTGCCACCCTGAAGGTCCCCTTCAGTGTTAAACTAGTCATAAGTCCACGGGCGGACTTTTGTCAACTGTTGTGCATAGAATTCAATCTCAAGGAGCCGTCTTTCGTGAAAAATCCAATTAGTGGAACTGGACCGCTCTTTCCTTCTGCTCAGCCGCACAGGTCCCTTCTCTACTATACCAGCTTCGCCACCGAAAATCAATGGCTACCGGATAAGGGAACCCTCTGCCAATCAATAGCCCGCGGTCCGTGTTCGCTTTAGGTGCATTTCCCGAGCAGGTTCTTGGCTAGAGATGCGAAGGAAGGGCAAAGAATTGAGAGACGCGGCAAGGATTCCTTTTAGAAATTGCATCGCAGCCGGGAGAGAAGCGTAAGTAATACGGTCAATTAACACAAGGTGTACACCTGCATTGTGCACTATTATACTCAATATACAGGGTGTCCCACCGCTAACTCCCCAACTTTGTGCGTTAACTGTCTGAGATTGGGTAGACCGATCTTTCTGAAATTTTGGGTGGTTATGCTACTAAGACCAACTTTGATGCCTGTCAAGTGGAATAATTGTCAGGCCTGACACGCAAGAGTAATCTCACCGCAAATTCAAACCTGCAGATTTTGAATGGGGGCGTGTCGGAAACTGCAATTTCTTGTGCTCTGTTCGACGCTCCGTGAAGCGGTAAACGGTGTTTGAAAGAGAAGATGACAGTCTTTCAGATGATAAAAGAATGAATTTTGTAACCCCAACAACGCGCGAGATACAGCCCACCAAAGTTGTTCCGTCAGCGTTAGCAACGAGCACTGGTGATCCACAGCGTGAGAGCGTGATCTACAGCTCCTCGTAGCACTAAACGGACAACTTTG
The DNA here is from genome assembly GCA_030248115.1 of Linhomoeus sp. GSCO2_2. Classification (NCBI taxonomy): domain Eukaryota; kingdom Metazoa; phylum Nematoda; class Chromadorea; order Monhysterida; family Linhomoeidae; genus Linhomoeus; species Linhomoeus sp. GSCO2_2. Next base: position 6,552 of record JASAMZ010000530.1, on the reverse strand, counting down.
GTGGACTGTATCTCACGCGTTGTTGGGGCTACAAAATTCGTTAATTTATCATCTGAAAGACTGTTATCTTTTCTTTCAAACACCGTTTACCGCTTCACGGAGCGTCGAACAGAGCACAAGAAATTGCAGTTTTCGACACGCCCCCTTTCAAAATCTGCAGGTTTGAATTTGCGGTGAAATTGCTCTTGCGTGTCAGGCCTGACAATTATTCCACTTGACAGGCATCTAAGTTGGTCTTAGTAGCATAACCACCCAAAATTTCAGAAAGATCGGTCTACCCGATCTCAGACAGTTAACGCACAAAGTTGGGGAGTTAGCGGTGGGACACCCTGTATTAGTGCAAGTCCAACGGTGACGACGGTGCTGGCGGCGGCGCCGACACGCGGATAGATATTGACATTGTTTGGCGGGTTTGTACTTGACCATGAAACAAGGCCTTGCGTCAAAGGAAGTCAATTAGTCAATGTGCCTAAAATGGCCGGCCTCAGCACGTACAATGCGCAGCTTCCAACTCAAGCAAACATATCCTGTCTTGGCTTTTTCATGGGGCTCGAAGTCTACCATACAATAGAGTGATTTCCTACGGCCGAGCTAGCGCGACAGTTTGCCTCCGTTCCTAATTGCGTTGCCTACACGCAATTACCACGACTGGAACGCCAGGCTGCCGCTGAATGCAGCGGAGGTTGGAATACGTACATACTACCCCTCTCCATATAACACTACCATGAACGCTTCCTCCGCCTACGAGCACGTGTTGGGCGGCCTGACGCTGGGCCTGCCCACCGCCTTCTATCTCGTGGCCTACGCGCCCATCATGGTGGCCCTGAAGCGCGTCTCCAACGAGCACCCCACTTTCCTGCTGATGCTGAGCGGCTGCGCCGCCGATTTGCTCGTCATGGGCCAGTTCCTGCTCTTCAGTCTGGCCATCCTGCTTCAGCAGCACCTGCGGCCCTTCGACCACCTGGCGCCCAGGTACGCCAATCTGCTCTTCGCCCTGGGTTACCAGCCCGTGGCCTGCCACTACGTGCTGCTGGCCTACAATCGCTTCTGCGCCGTCGTCTTCTACGGCAAGTTCAACGGTGAGCCGCATTCATCGATAGTTCAGGATTGCTGTTGGCACGTCGCAGCATGGAACAGGAAGTAGCCGACCGTTTCAGCCATGTTCACGCGCCGAGCCTGCGTCATCTACTGCTTGGGCACTTGGATCCTCTCGCAGGGCTTCAACGCGTTCAACTACTCCCTGTTCTGCGACGAGTGCTACTTCGTCTATGACACGGCTAGCTTTGGCTTGGGCCCTCGAAATTACACCGCCTATCTCAACTCGGGAATATTCTACACTGACCTATACTCGAATCTCATTACGTTGGCTGGCTCATTCCCGCCCTACATTGTCTTGATTTTACTGATTCTCTTCAGCAGCAAGTACAGAGAGGTAGGTGGTACACGTCGACGACGGTGACTACGGTTGCCGTGACCCATTGACTGACAACTTGAAGGCGCTTCGGGGCGGCGGCGCCGGCTCCTCCGACCTCCACTGGCGCCTGTCGCTTGTCTGCTTCGTCAACAGCGGCCTGTACGTGGCCGTGTTCGTCTACAACTTCTGGGGAAGCTTCGCCTCCAAGTGGCACGTGTTGGGCTTCAACCTGGCTCTCCTGCACATGAGCACCACCAACGGCATTCTACTGGTGCTCTTCAGCCGGCTGGTGCGCCAGGAGACGGTCAAGCTCGTGCGGCAGGCACTGGGCCTGGCCCAGAAGAGCGGCACCACTTCCACGGCCGTCGTAGCCTATCGAGGCCAACAAAAGGCCGGTGGTCGCTGAAAAGCGAAGTTATCTTGTTCCTATGTATCTGCGTGTTATCTGCGTGCATTTACCATATTAAGCGGCAAAATTAATTCCGGATGAGTCCTTAGCCGGCATGGAATTGCAGGAGGCCTGTGTTTCGGTGGTTCGAAGTCGCTACCAGTCAAGATCGCTGACCTATCTAGCACTCATTTGTACGTCCCACTACAAGAATCGATCAGAGACAAAACGAGCAGACCACACCACAACTCCACATCACTCGACCAGTCCTAAGCGATAGAACGCGACTACAGGGTCACGACCAAATGTCCACGGCATGTCGCATCTCAACAATAGCCATCGAAGCAGTCGATAGCCAGCCGATGGAGTGCAACTACACTTTGCCGTTCACTTGTGATGTTCTGCTATGCCGTTGGCAGTTTGTCAAACCCTTCGCCAGAACCGTTGCGTTCACTTCAAGTCGTCTACACTACCGTAATCAACGCGCGTCGAAGCGCGCAAATTCAAAACACGTCTACGTGTATCGCACCCTTCGTGCAGCGACCAAGTCAAGACAGCACAATTGGCCGCAAATTTCTGCACTTGGCCACATGCTTAGAAACCTCTTTCCGCGTGAAGCGAAGCAAACTTTGCCTCACGCAAGCAACACATGTGGCGATCCACAAATCAAAGCAAAACCATTGGCACCAACGAAACAACACTCTCATTCTCCGCAGAAAAGACTCATCAAAATCACCCTACGTCCGACAGCCACGTCTGAACGCATTGGGAAAATTCTGAGCGATATTTTGTGGAAGTTTGTTCTGGGTTTTCGCTCGCTTATGAGGCGCCTCACCAGGCGGCCTCCAAGCAGCGCCGCTCAATGTTCCCTTCGTCAGCGCGTCTTCCTCTTGCTCGTTCTTCTGCCTCTTGTGGAGCGTTCATGCAATCGTTGGGATTTTGGCCGCTCTATGGTGCCGTTTGAAAGTGACTGACGCGCAGCAGCTGAAGTCGCGCGAAGTGGACGATTTCTTTGGGTTCTTTTTTTTTGGCCAGCAGACAGGAGTGCCTGATGAATCTTACTTGCCGAGAATCCGCAGGTTCATATTCTTGCTGCTTGCTTCTTGGCATTGTACTTCCTGTTGACCAAAATACGATGACGACATTCTCTGGCTGAATTCCAGCATGAACTTCTTCGCGTCGTCGCTGTTCTCGACACTGCAGTGGATCTCGGCCGATAGTTCCTCGCGCTCACTCTTATCAAACGAAAACTCGACGACTTCGCACTCGAAGTCTTTCGGAAGCCAGAAGAACTGAAACTGATCGCTGAGAAGCTCCAATTCAGCTTCCTTCTCACCATTGCCAGCGATTCGGCACTTATATCTAGTGCTATTCTTCTTCGTCACACTCAGACTTTCCGAATCAGCTGTCTTTGCCCATTTCAACGGCAAACACAATGCGAGAAGCAAAGCGGACAAACTAATTTGTTATACCCTTGGCATACTGTAGAACGGTTCTGGCGAAGGGTTTGACAACCTGCATACCGTTGTAGCGTCCACATTGTTGCTGTCTCGATATATTGGGAGGGAAGAAGGAGGGGGGGGGGGGGGTTGTCGAGCGATGAATGACATCTTCTGCTCTTTTCCGCTCTCTTCTCGTATCGTGTCACACTGTCACACAACAAGTTCTAGTTATTAGTGATGGCAACTTTGAGAATTTTAAAACCGGGTAAGTAAAAGTAAGTAAAATCTGAAATTTGAAAACCGGGTAAGTACAAGTAAGTATACCCAGTTTTTTAGAAACCGGGTAAGTATTTGGACATAAAACCGGGTAAACCGGGTAAGTAAACTCGTAGAAATCTCGGTTTCTGCACATCATAATGGCAATATTATTGCGTTGTGTTGACACCTGTGTTCTTCCAGAAGTCATACAACACTTCTCATTCACCAGCGCAAATTTGTGAGCCGAACTTGTGGTTCGTGAAATGAAGCAAAACAAATTTAAGTAGGTAGCTATTGCGTAAGCGTCAACTGAAGCAGATGAGGTAGTGTCGATACTACCCAAATACAAAACTTCCAGAGGCACATAAGTGGCACACTAACTATGTACGGAGATGACGACGGTATTTTCATCGTTGAATCATTCATTTAAGCTTATTGTTTGGTGGTTCAGATTCTCATCAAGAATTGTAGTCTTCTTCGTTAAAACTTCACATAGAGTCAATTTTTCCTAAGTTGATGAATTCAGGAGTGCAAAGTGAAGTTTATTCAA
>JASAMZ010000526.1:0-26157 GCA_030248115.1 Linhomoeus sp. GSCO2_2 | reverse complement strand
TCCCCGCTCTCCCCTGGGTGGGGTCGAACCGGGCTTCGCCATTGCCCACGACTTCCTCGTCCAGTCGTCGCTGAGACAGAAATCGGTGGCCAGTGGACCCAGGCTCCCAGTGGAATCCTTGGCTGGCCTTCTTCAGCCCCTGCTTGGCCTTGGAGTTGCCATGGCAGTTGCCGCTGTGGCCCAGCGTGGTCGATTTTTGGGGGGGCCGCTTCTGGCTTCGGCGGGGGGGGGGGGGGATTGTGGGGGGCTGGGGTTTGGTTGTGGGGCGGTGCGCCGGGGGGGGGGGGTTTAGCAGACTCGCCGCTCTTCCGCCGTCACCCTTCTGGCCGGTTTGCTCCTCCGACTCTCCATGGGGGTCCGCCCTGGCTTGTCCCAAGCCAGGGGCTCCCACTTGGCACCCGAATTCAGCCGTTGGGACCACCTGACACCCCTTGTCAGCCGTTGGGGGGTCCGCCCTGGCTTGTCCAAAGCCAGGGTCTCCCTCCTGGTCGCCAACTGACTCACAGTCGCCTTCAGAGGGGGCTTCACTGGGGCACCTTCCTCCCAGCAGGGTGCGCTGCCTCTGCAACGTGTTCACCCTTCCCTGCCTCTCAGCTTCATCTTCGTCCATCAGCGCAGAAACCTCCTCCCAGGTGAACTCTCCTGGCGCCAGCGGAGGCTGCTCTGTCCTCTGCAGACCACTCTGCAGCTGCCCCACTTTCTCTTGCTTCACCTCCACAGGTGGGGGCTTCGTCGGACAGTTCCGCGCCACGTGGCCAAACTTGTGGCAGCTGAAGCATTCAGTCAAAGGGAAGCCTCGGGCGTCAGTGGGCCGCTGCTGCCCCTTGTTGCCACCAGACTGGGCATCACTGGGCTGCTGTCCGCCTCCTCGACCACCCTGGGCGCCTCCTTCGACCGACGCCTTCTTCTGACCAGGCTGACCACTCTGCCCTCCCTTGGCAGGCTTCTCTGGGGCCTTGGCGTCCAGCACGTTGCGCACGTACTGACACAGACCCTCCAGAGTCTTGGTCTCACTGACAGCGTAGGCAGAAGCAGTCAGATCGTCTGGGAGACTTCTCAACAACTGGTCTCTCACCATGTCGTCCCAGATGCCAGGCTGGGTCGGCCAAGCTTTGTAGACTAGCCCTCGCAAGGCCGCCACGAACGCCTCGATCGACTCGCTTCCCCTGCTCCAACCTCTGTTGAAGAACTCCTTGAGGCAGACGTGCGTGGGCCTGTGGTCGGCGTAGACGGCCGCCAACTTCGCCACCACCGCCTCATAGTCAGCCAAATCGCCAAGCGCTTCTCGCGTCTGGTGCGCCAGCTCGCAGGGGTGGTCCTTGAGGAAGGACTGCAGCGTCACCAGCCACAGTGACCTGGGCACCTGCGTGGCCACCATTCGGTCCTCAAACGCCCTCTGGAAGCTGTTCCAGTCACTGCCCACCTCCCCACGGAAGTGTGGCAGCGCTCCCATGTCTCGACTTGACAACACTGTTGGCGCTGGAACAGTCTGCCCTGGAGCGACAGTGGGCTGCACCTTCTGCGTCCACGCCCAACCCGCAGCCTGGGTCCACGACCACTCACCTTGGCTAGCCATCGCAGGTGGCAGCACTGGCATGGGGGTTGGCGCTGGCAGCGACACCACTGGAGGCACCAGCGGAGCCGTGGGCCCACCAAACTGACCCGCTCCACTCGACGCGTTCACTCTGACACTGGGAATCCCTCCCAGCGCCGCTTGGCTCGACGTCGTGGTGGTCGTCGCCTGCATGCCACTCGCAGTGGTCACTGGCAGGGACGTCGAAGTTCCACCAGACGTCACAACAGACGCACTGCTGACTCCACCACCCACCGTTCCACCTGCCGGCAACGGCGCGGCTTGCGCGGCCACTGAAGCGGGCACCGTGGTCGTGGGAGGCGTCACCGTGGCTGACGCGACTGGCACAACTGAAGCACTACTCGCCGGCGGCGCAGCCGACCCCAGCGCCTGCCCTTCCAGCTGCCCAACGCGACCTGCCAACGTCGTCATACTGCCATTCAGAGTGGCCACACTGCCACTCAATGGTTGGAGCCTCTGGTCCATCTCAGTGGACATCTGAGTCAACACTGTAGAGGACAGTTGCGTCAGCTTCTGGTCCATGACTGTAGTCAACTGCGTCAGCAGAGACTGCACGTCAATCCCTCCTCCAACACTACTCTGCTGCTGAGGCTGACTGCCGTCTCCTCCACCACTGCCACCCCCAATCAGACTGAAGACTGGCGTTTCACCAGCGTTGGCGACTTGCGCCTGGCTGTCTCTCTGGGCCGCGCGACAAGCTCCACAAGTCCACGGGCCATTCGCCACGTCCACCTGGTCATCTGGGATGCAGTTGTGCCCCACATCACCATGCGACAAGCGCCCGCAGCGCCCCGCGCACGTGATGGGAAACTGCGACGACAGCACCTCCTCCTCACAGAAGCAACACGTCCCCACCACGTCATCAGTCTCCATACTGGACGTCTCAGGGTAGGACTGCGCTCCTGTTCTCGTCTTTACCATAGACAGCGGCGAATAGAGTTCTCTAACTCTTTACAGGGCTGCGCAAGCTCACCTGTTTTCGCCTCTTTCAGGGAAAACCCTCAGGTACCTCCTGAACTTCTACCAGCCTCAGCGCTGCGTAGGACACTTCGTCAGCACCTTCCAAGAGGCTCAGCGATTGAGCAAGAGGTCAGGCCGCCACTGATGGTTTTATGTCTGGCTTTTAGAGGAGTCGTACCGGGTGTTTTTTTAATGTGGTGAATCGCAAAGTTGAATAACTTTTGCGTGGGTTAACTCAGACAGATGAAACTTGCACATGACAAACACAACACTTGTCCAGCAGTGTTGTAAAGAAACGGTACAGTTCGAAGCTAACACACACAAGCCACAGGGTGTCAAACTTGATGTCGAATTTCGAGGGGTTTGCATAAATCAAACCGCTACAACTCTTTCGTTTCAAAAGCAAGTTGGATGCAACTGGTCTGATAAGATAGCCCAGTAAACGAGCTTAATTTATCACCAAAGCGAGTTTCATAACTTTATCTAGTGTCATTTCGCATGTCGCCAAGTTTCGGCATGGGTGTGTCCGCAGCACTGGAGATTCGCCACTTCGCCACTGGAGCCCCTTCACGCCACTCAGTGTCAAATTTTACAAGCTGCGAAATGACACTCGATAAAGTTAGGAAGCTCGTTTTGGTGACAAATTAAGAGTAAGGATCTGAGAGAATCGAACAATGCTTGGACCATTTTTTTAGGGTCGATGTCACGGATTTTCGCGAAAATTGGGTATTTGGTGTTGCTTGATGAAAATTGGTGAAACCCAAAATTTTTTTGAAAAATTCCGCCAAAATCAAATTTTACGCGGGTCCAAAGTTTCGGTCTTTGTCTTTTTGCAGTCAAAAGGGCTGTTTCGACAAATTTTTTGTACATAGCCTATCCGATGCAGAATTTTATGTAGAATTTGATGGTCTGATTAAAAATGCGGAAAATTTTTATTTTGACACAAAAAAATCGCATTTTTCCAAAATTTGCGCCAAATTTTTGAAGTTTTCGTGAAATAACTCGAGAAGGACCCCCCTGTACATCGCGTTTTTTTCGCGCGTTTTGAAGCTCTATAGGTCCTCTACATAACCCCTAAGTGGCACGATATATCTCGTCGAATCTTGCACCCATTCATGGTGTCGAATGCAGTCGGCTGGCACAATTTTGGGCTACCTTTTACAAGAAACCCCCGTTTCTCGAAAATGAGCACCCTGTCCACCCGATTTTTTTCGCGCAGTTTGTAGAGTTCGTGAACCTGTATAAACCTGCACAGGTGGCATTGATCGTTTCTTCAACTTTTGTGGTACTCTGATTCGCTTTGTGATGAAGAATTTTGCTTACCATTGCCGGCACACCACTCGCGCAAGCATGAGGCGAATTCAATGAAACTTGGCACTTTCGAAGCTAGTTGTACCACTGTTACGTGTGCCAAGTTTCGTCCACTTTGCTTGACTGTGGTAAGCATAACGAGTTTGCAAACATCACGTCTGGTGTGCCAGTTGTGCACCGACCTGACGGAACTGTGCTTATCGCATCCCAACACACAACGTGATCTGTGATTGAGCAAAGTGGACGAAACTTGGCACACGTAACAGTGGTACAACTAGCTTCGAAAGTGCCAAGTTTCATTGAATTCGCCTCATGCTTGCGCGAGTGGTGTGCCGGCAATGGTAAGCGAAATTCTTTATCACAAAGCGAATCAGAGTACCACAAAAGTTGAAGAAACGATCAATGCCACCTGTGCAGGTTTATACAGGTTCACCAACTCTACAAACTGCGCGAAAAAAATCGGGTGGACAGGGTGTTCATTTTCGAGAAACGGGGGTTTCTTGTAAAAGGTAGCCCAAAATTGTGCCAGCCGACTGCATTCGACACCATGAATGGGTGCAAGATTCGACGAGATATATCGTGCCACTTAGAGGTTATGTAGAGGACCTATAGAGCTTCAAAACGCGCGAAAAAAACGCGATGTACAGGGGGGTCCTTCTCGAGTTATTTCACGAAAACTTCAAAAATTTGGCGCAAATTTTGGAAAAATGCGATTTTTTGTGTCAAAATAAAAATTTTCCGCATTTTTAATCAGACCATCAAATTCTACATAAAATTCCGCATCGGATAGGCTATGTACAAAAAATTTATCGAAACAGCCCTTTTGACTGCAAAAAGACAAAGACCGAAACTTTGGACCCGCGTAAAATTTGATTTTGACGGAATTTTTGAAAAAAATTTTGGGTTTCACCAATTTTCATCAAGCAACACCAAATACCCAATTTTTGTGAAAATCCGTGACATCGACCCTAAAAAATGGTCCAAAACTTGTCTGTTTTGTTCGATTCTACCAGATTCTTACTCTTAAAGCTCGTTTACTGGGCTATCTTATCAGACCAGTTGCATCCAAATTGCTTTTGAAACGAAAGAGTTGTAGCGGTTTGATTTATGCAAACCCCTCGAAATTCGACATCAAGTTTGACACCCTGTGGCTTGTGTGTGTTAGCTTCGAACTGTACCGTTTTTTTACAACACTGATGGACAAGTGTTGTGTTTGTCATGTGCAAGTTTCATCTGTCTGAGTTAACCCACGCAAAAGTTATTCAACTTTGCGATTTACCACATAAACAAGCTCCGGTATTAAAAAGTTGAGTTTGTATTCTGACTGACATTGCAAAGAGTAGCGTTCTTTCTGCAGAGAGTGCGAGAGTTAATCGCCCGCATGCTCCGCTTCACGAGCCCCGGCTTCGCAAGAGGGTATTGCATAGCAATATTGATTTCGCCCGCGATTTTGCTTTTAGAGCAAGAACATCCCTCTTTCAAGCAACGCTTTTAAAAAGTGACAAAAACTTGTAAAAGCTTTGACAAACGATTGACAGAGCACAAAACAGCGCACTACGAGCAATCAAACTATGTCGCACTTCTGCATGTAGCAAACAGCGATCTTAGTGCAAAATATCGAGAATGGCGTTTTCTGCGGTGCGTGCTTGCGTTATTGAAAAATTTATTGCTGCCGCATGAAAGAGCACGCCGAGAGCTTTCACCTGACGTGTCGATTGCGACTCTACGACGTAAGACGAGCGAGCTAGAGCCGTTTTGTGCTTTTGCACCTTCGAGTTACTGTAACTCGCGAAATGCAAACTTTTGAGTTTCGACCAATGGGAGAACAAATGATCAGTGAGTCGGGAGCTATCCAAAAAGTTCGAGATCGTCTCTCTACGACGCAAGTTGGGCGCGTTAGAGCGATTTTAGCGTCAAAATGCCAAGAATGGCGTTTTCCGCGGTGCGTGTTTGCGTAATTGAATAAACTTTTGCATTCGCATGAAAGAACGCGTCGAGAGCTTTCACCTAACGCGTCGATTGCCGCTCTACGACGTAATACGAGCGAGCTAGAGCCGTTTTGCGTTTTGACCGTCGGGGTACTGTAGCGCGCGCAATTCAAACTTTTGAATTTCGAAACCTCTTAGCGGAATGATCAGTGAGTCGAGATCTATCCGTAGAGCCCAAGATCTCCGCTCTACGACTTTCCAACGCCGAGATCTGGGAGCGTTACGTACGGACGGACGTACGCACGCACGCACGCCGAGCTCTCGTATGGTGTCGCTCGCCTGAGGGCGGGCGAAAAAAACACCCGGTATCAACCTCTGACGTTATGAGATGACACCCGAAGAATCCCCGCAACGGTTGGGTCTGAATGAGTGCCCCCAAATTCTGAATGAGTGCCCCAAAATTCTGAATGAGTGCCCCCAAAATTCTGAATAAGTTCCCCTAGGACCCAGAGGCGCGCTACTACCACGGCCGTGTGGTGAGTAACCTGTTGGACACAGCCGGCCTGAGCAGGAGGTGAAGTGGATGGAGGAGTGTTTATTTCACTTACCGTTTGCACTAAATCTCGGCCGGCGTCGCGCCTAGCGGGTCTCAGCTGAGGCTTAGCGCGACCACCAACTTCAGGGCACGCTCCGCGCGCCCTGAAGTCGGTCACCGGTCGCGTTAAGCCTAAGCTTCGACCTAGCAGACTGCGACGCCGACTGACTCTTGTGGACTGTGAGCGCACGGCGAGCCTAAGTATAGCCTGATTTCAAAGGAAAATCTTGCTTGGTGGTATAGAGAACGAACACGGTATAACGACTCCCACAGGCGAGATTCTTAGCCCCGCGGCTCCAGCCATACTGTGATTAGACAGACGCCGCACTTAGAACACTGGGGGCACTCATTCAGAATTTGGGGGCACTTATTCAGACTTTGGGGGCGCTCATTCAGAACTTGGGGGCACTTATTCAGATATAGCCCCCCCGCAACCCATCCGAAGCCGTCGAAAATCGCAATCTCCCGATGTGCTGCCTTCACTCCGAGTTGTAAGAGTGTTGCAGTCGTTTGATAAGACCAGTCTGCCTTCTCGATGTATAATCCCGTCTTTAGTTGACTGCCCAGATACATAGTGTGACCAAACGTGATATTACGCAGTTGTTGCTGTTGCTGTACAACTACAAGCGGGGCTTTCTAGTGTGGAAGCGTTTCGAAGACGATGGAACTGGCGGCTAGATATGCGCGTTTGCAATGGGCTCGGCGTCAACTGACGTCCACTGCACAGCAGTAAACAAAGGCACACACGTCACACCTGCCTACTGGTCGGTCGGCATTCAGCCCCTGCGCGCGGGATTTCTCTCGCGGTTCGGTTATGATCACCTCTCGGTAGTGCCGTGAGCTTCATGAACCTCACAACTCCGGCAGTACTCAGCGGACAACTTCGGCGAGCTGTAATTCGCTCGTTTGAGCTGCGAACTTCCAACCTCTGGCACTTGAAAAGCTCTCTTGCTTAACAAGCTGTGTGTGTAAAAAGTTCAACCAATACTTTGTGTCTGTCAAATTTTGGTGAACAGTATAGTGAACTTTGTACACATCGTTAGCCGCATCTGGAGAAAGTGTCTTGAGAATGTGTACCTTAATGCCAAGTGCAGCTATCCCCACGATACGGTTGTCTGTACAGCTGATCTGAAGCTCAGTGATATCGCCGCGTTCGCTATATGTTATCGGCATGATACGACGCCGTTTATCTGATGTTTCCTACCCGTGTGAAAACGTCACATCCAACAACAAGGGAAACGTGCAGGAGAACCTGCAGTGAAGCACTCCGACCAGAACGGGAGAAAGCAGGCCGCCACTCACTTATCATGAGAAATAAGGCCGATTTCCGCCCAAAGAGTCTCCACAAATTCCGCCGGCGCGCGAGTTTCAGAGTACGCAATTCCCTCCACCTACAAGGACCGGCCGGCGCGCAGCAGAACTCCACCGAAATCTTGTAGACCAGGCTGAATTGAGCCCAAAATGCGCCATTTCGCTTCGATTCAACCAGTAGACGGTAGCTAAGAATCAGGGCTGCGCCAATCGTAGACTCGCCGTCCCATTTTGGACGGGAAGAATTGACAATTCATGCGCAAATGCTTACTTTACCACGCCGTCTTTTCGCACTGCATTTCCTTCAATTGTGAAGTTTGAATGCGCGCGCAAATTTGAGTTACAACATAGTTTGAGGAGAGTACGGTAAAAGTTGCATTCAAATTTGAATGTCGGCATTAGGAAAGTGACTGTTTGAAGGCAAAATCGACACAAAATGGAGAAACCAATAGCAAATTCGCGTTCCTCGTCGCGAAATACCCTAGAATCGGCATTACAAACGTACAATCACCTCACTTTCAGTTTCGTTGACGTAGGGCTTCGGTAGGTCGAAAATCAGCAAAAACTCGCGAATCTTGATCCGAAACGCCAAAATAACGCCAGATTCGGCTTCAGCGACCTCGAAAGCACCGCAGTCGACTCCAACATTGATTTTGTCCTCGGGGGTGGAAATTCGAATTTTGGACGCGGCCGGGGTACGGTAGCCGAAAAAGTATTTTTGAAAATCGATTCCGGATCAGTTTTCAACGGGGAATCGCGTGGTGCAGTCCATTTGGCCATAAATCGGCGTAATCGGGCGCTAAAACGGCCGAAAGTCAAAAATTGGAATTTTCGACCCCCGACGGAGACCCGTTGGCACAGCAGAACTCAAGATTTCCGCGGCGGATTTCAGAGATTTTGGTCTTAAACGAAAGAGGACATGTTAATCTTGCCGATTTGAGATATCTGGCCCGATCCAACAACTGCCTGATTTACTAGGATTTTTAAAGGCAAATTTTTGTCAAAAAATCCCTTTCGGCTACCGTAACCCGAGAACGCGTCGGCCGATTGACTCGGGGTTTTTTTTCCACCCTTCGGCTCGTCGAGGGCTACAACATATCCAAACGGCATCAAAATCGGCCCATTACTCGAGGAGTTGTTATTGACGGAACACCTCTCCAGTAAGTAAAAATTCAAATTTTTGAATTTTTCTCAAAATTTTTCCACCACCCGAAAAAAAACGAAGGCCCGAGCACCCCTACTATCCCTCGAGAGCTATCGATTAAAAAAAACCCCGTCCAAATCGGATGAACCACGCGCGAGAAATCTTGGGGCAAAAAAGTTAGTCGGTGACAGCTCCACTATAGCACTCCGCCCCTTTTGGGGTCGGAGTGCTAAAAAACTTGCCAAAAGTTTGGTGCGGGCGAATTCCTGTTTTCAGCGTATGCATTTCTGTTTGCGAGTGCACATTCATCAATAAACAGCTGTTCTGGCCATCAGACGAAAATCCCGATTTTGAGATTTACTTAAATTTTAATTCTAAATATCTCGAAATTGAAATTTATTAAAACTGTAAAACTATGTCACAAATGCTTATTGGCATACGGCCTTACCATTTCTGCGTTCAAATCAGTAAAAAACGATGTTCTATTTTGTTGATTTATGGAATTTTGAAAAATATTCACGCATTTCTAGTAAATTCCACATTTGCAAAAAATTTCTCTTGCGTTACAAATTATCCGCAGTCTATACTCTTTCCATTTCTGAAAAAATTTCGCCGCTATATCATCAGGTGAAAAAGTCGATTTTCGACATTTTCATATTTTGATTGAAAATATCTCGAAATTACAATTTTTAAAAACTTCAAAACTATGTCACAAATTCTTATCGGCATACGACCTTTCCATTTCTGCATTCACATTCGTCATTAAATGACTTTGTATTTTAGTCAATTTATACAATTTTGACAAATAATCGCGTATTTCTATTAAATTCCACATCTGCAAAAAATTTCTTTTGTGTTACAAATTATCCGCGGTCTATGCTCTTTCCATTTCTGAAGAAATTTCGCCGCTAGCTCATCAGGTGAAAAAGTCGATGTTTGACATTTTGGAATTTTAATTGCGAATATCTCGAAAATGCGAAATTAGCAACAGGAACGGACACTGGATCCGTACTCAGCGACCTTGATTCTACTTGACCACACATGTCACATATCTTATTTCGATGCGCGGACAGACAGACACACACACACACACATTGTCATCCGTATATATACACCTCGCCGCGCTGAAGCGCGGCGAAAAAACGAACAAATTAGCGCCTGAGTCACTACATTTTAGCTAGTTTTGGCCAATTTTAGGCAATTTTAAGCATCTATTGACTAAATCCAACCTCCTAAGAGGCGTTTCCTGAGAACAAGCTGTGTGTGTAAAAAGTTCAACCTACCTATACTTTGTGTCTGTCAAATTTTGGTGAACAGTATAGTTAATTTTGTACACATCGTTAGCCGCATATGGAGAAAGTGTCTTGAGAATGTGTACCATAATGCCAAGTGCACCTATCCCCACGATACAGTTGTCTGTACAGCTGATCTGAAGCTCAGTGATATCGCCGCGTTCGCTATATGTTATCGGCATGATACGACGCCGTTTATCTGATGTTTCCTACCTGTGTGAAAACGTCACATCCAACAAAAAACTTGCCAAAAGTTTGGTGCGGGCGAATTCCTGTTTTCAGCGTACGCATTTCTGTTTGCGAGTGCACATTCATCAATAAACAGCTGTTCTGGCCATCAGACGAAAATCTCGATTTTGAGATATTCTTAAATTTTAATTCTTAATATCTCGAAATTGGAAATTATTATAACTGTAAAACTATGTCACAAATTCTTATTGGCATACGGCCTTACCATTTCTGCGTTTAAATTCGTAAATACGATGTTCTATTTTGTTGATTTATGGAATTTTGAAAAATAATCACGTATTTCTATTAAATTCCATATTTGCAAAGAATTTCTCTTGCGTTACAAATTATCCGCAGTCTATACTCTTTCCATTTCTGAAGAAATTTCGCCGCTATATCGTCAGGTGAAAAAGTCGATTTTCGACATTTTTAAATTTTGATTGAAAATATCTCGAAATTGCAATTTTTAAAAACTTCAAAACTATGTCACAAATTCTTATCGGTATACGACCTTTCCATTTCTGCATTCACTTTCGTCATTAAATGACTTTGTATTTTAGTCAATTTATGCAATTTTGACAAATAATCGCGTATTTCTATTAAATTCCACATCTGCAAAAAATATCTTTTGTGTTACAAATTATCCACGGTCCATGCTGCTTCCATTTCTGAAGAAATTTCGCGGCTAGCGCACCAGACAAAAAGGTCGATTTTCGACATTTTCGAATTTTAATTGCGAATATCTCGAAAATGCGAAATTAGCAACAGAAACGGACATCGGATCCGTACTCGGCGACCTCGAGTCGACTTGGCCACATATGTCACACATTTTACTTCGGTGCCACGGAAACCCAGACACACACACACACACACACACACACACACACACACACACACACACACACACACACACACACACACACACACACACACACACACACACACACACACACACACACACACACACACACACACACACACACACACACACACATTGTCATCCGTATATATACACCTCGCCGCGCTGAGGCGCGGCGAAACAAGCTGTGTGTGTAAAAAGTTCAACCTATACTTTGTGTCTGTCAAATCTTGGTGAACAGTATAGTGAATTTCATTCGCATAATTAGCCGTATCTAGAGAAGGTATCTTGAAAACGCGTACCACAATTCAAGTGCAGCTATTCCACGATACGGTTGTCTGTACAACTGATCTTAAGCTCAGTGATATCGCCGCGTTCGCTATATGATATCGGCATGATACGACGCCGTTCATCTGAAGTTTTATACCCTTTAGAATACACCACATCGAACAAAAAAACTTGCCAACTGTTTGGTGCAGTCGTTCTCTACCAGGAATTTCGTTTGGTGTACGTATTTCTACGTTATGACGCTTTTGTCAATTTGTAGAATTTTGGCAAATTGTGGCGCATTTCTATAGAATTCCACAATTGCAAACAATTTTGTTTGTGTTACAAATTATCCGCGGTCTATGCTCTTTCCATTTCTGAAGAAATTTCGTCGGTAGCTAATTGGGAGAAAAAGTCGATTTTCGACAGTTTCGTATTTTGATTGTAAATATCTCTAAATTGCAATTTTTTAAAACTGTAAAACCATGTTACAAATTCTTATTGGCTTACGACCTT
This sequence comes from Linhomoeus sp. GSCO2_2, assembly GCA_030248115.1. NCBI lineage: Eukaryota > Metazoa > Nematoda > Chromadorea > Monhysterida > Linhomoeidae > Linhomoeus > Linhomoeus sp. GSCO2_2. The sequence goes on along the minus strand of JASAMZ010000526.1, from coordinate 14,152 downwards.
TCAGTTTCTGCATTCACATTCGTCAATAAGTGACGTTCTATTTGTGTCAATTTATGGAATTTTGATAAATAATCGTGCATTTCTATTAAATTCCACATTTGCAAAAAAATCCTTTGTGTTACAAATGATCCGCGGTCCATGCTCTTTACCTTTCTGAAGAAATTTCGTCGCTAGCTAATCGGGTGAAAAAGTCGATTTTCGACATTTTCGTATTTTGATTGTAAATATCTCTAAATTGCAATTTTTCAAAACTGTAAAACCATGTCACAAATTCTTATTGGCGTACGACCTATCCATTTCTGCATTCACATTCGTCAATAAATGACGTTCTATTTGTGTCAATTTATGGAATTTTGATAAATAATCGTGTATTTCTATTAAATTCCACATTTGCAAAAAAAATCCTTTGTGTTACAAATGATCCGCGGTCCATGCTCTTTACCTTTCTGAAGAAATTTCGTCGCTAGCTAATCGGGTGAAAAAGTCGATTTTCGACATTTTCGTATTTTGATTGTAAATATCTCTAAATTGCAATTTTTCAAAACTGTAAAACCATGTCACAAATTCTTATTGGCGTACGACCTATCCATTTCTGCATTCATACTCGTCAATAAATGACGTTCTATTTGTGTCAATTTATGGAATTTTGATAAATAATCGTGTATTTCCATTAAATTCCACATTTGCAAAAAAATCCTTTGTGTTGCAAATTATCCGCGGTCTATGCTCTTTCCATTTCTGAAGAAATTTCGTCGCTAGCTAATCGGGTGAAAAAGTCGATTTTCGACATTTTGGAATTTTAATTGCGAATATCTCGAAAATGCGAAATTAGCAACAGGAACGGACACTGGATCCGTACTCAGCGACCTTGACTCTACTTGACCACATATGTCACATATCTTATTTCGATGCGCGGACAGACAGACAGACAGACACACACACACACACACACACATTGTCATCCGTATATATATGTGACCGGGAGAACCCGTCTTCAGTGAAAACTCGGATATCCGGGTTTTCACTGAGTTGGGTAGTGAAAACCCGGATATCCGGGTTTTCACTGTTGAGTTAGTGAAAACCCGGATATCCGGGTTTTCACTGATCGGCTAGGGAAAACCCGGATAATTCTCCGATATGCTCAAAATCGCGCAATACACTGCTATAACTATATTTCTATTGCCTGTAGGCCGTTTGGTTTCTTCCAAATCAGGCTATGCTTAGGCTCGCCCTGCGCCCACAGTCCACAAGAGTCAGTCGGCGTCGCAGTCTGGCGGGTCGAAACTTAGGCTTAACGCGACCGGTGACCGATTTCAGGGCGCGCGGAGCGCGCCCTGAAGTTGGTGGTCGCGGTAAGCCTCAGTTGAGACCCGCCAGGCGCGACGTCGACCGAGTTTTAGTGCAAACTGTAAGTGGGATAAACACTCCTCCATATACTTCGCCTCCTGCTTAGGCCGGCTGTGCCCCCTCCCTACTAACGCTTGCGACAACTTTCAGTCACGCTCACGTGCAAGCTGTAGGCGGGATGCACATTCCCTATGCTTCGCCCCGTGTTGAACCAGACGTGCCAATTGGCCGCAAATCATGCGAAGATCATGCGCGTTGTGAAAGGGACGGTTCGGCAAAGATGCAAGGTATTGCTAAGATCGCACGTTTCGCACTCCACGACGTTTGTTTCGTGCAATAAACAGCGCGATTTGCCATTCAGAAGCTCTTGTTTCGTCAGCAGTGTTGAAAACTATAGAAGGGTCGTTTTCTAGGCTATTGCTTAGAAAAGATTGATGAAAACACAGGCATTATGATTTTCACGATCCTCCCACGAAATCTCGCATATCCGGGTTTTCACTAAACTTTCAGTGAAAACCCGGATAATTTGACATTATCCGGGTTTTCACTAACCCGCCAGTGAAAACCCGGATATCCGGGTTTTCACTAAGTCGACCATAGAAAACCCGCATATCCGGGTTTTCACTGGATCCGGGTAGTCACGGTAACATATACACCTCGCCGCGCTGAGGCGCGGCGAAAAAATGTCTCGATATTGATCTGAGCATTGACTTAATGAAGCTACCATGTGTTCGAAACGTTGTGTGAAAATGCCACAGCGATTGATTGCAACATGGTACAACATGGTCCCAGCGTTCTGAGTCTGATCTCAAACACATTGTCACTGTTTCTGATCACAATACTGTTACCTGGTCGGTCTAGTCAATTGACAACCCACTTTCGGTGGCCGATCTGATCTGATCGCAATTGAACTGAAATCTGGACGAAGCTTGCTGGGCGCTCAACTTTTCTGTTGGATTTCGTTAGTAGTCCAGCGGTGGTAGATGATGATGTTGTTGTCTTGTCTCTCTGCTCACGCTGCTGTCGTATACGATCGATTTCAATTCTGGTATACCCCTTACAGCAAGTGCCGCCTGAGGGCAAATCGCTGTTACATACTTTACTTACCCGGTTTTACCCAGTTTCTGAAAATCGGGCATACTTACTTCGTACTTACACAGTTTAGTTTTGCGTACCCGGTTTTGCTTTTACCTGGTTTTTCGCCGAGTTTACTTACCTGGTTTCAGGCCGAAAACCGGGTACCTTGTATACTTACCCACTACCAAAACTTGGTAGGAAGCCGGGTAAACAGTTGTGATTTTGCAACTTAGGTTTGCTCAATCAAGCTACCTTACCTGTTGAGTGTGCAATAAAGTAAAATTGCAGCATTTCTTGTTGAATAAATTTCACCTCGCACTCCTAAATTCATCAACTCAGGTAAAATTGACAGCATGTGAAGTTTTAACAAAGAAAACTCCAATTTGATAAGAATCTGCACCACCAAACAACAACCTCAATGTTTCAATGATGGAATACTGTCGTCATCTCCGTACATGTGTGCCACTTCAGTGCTTCTTGGAGTTCTGTAGTTGGTTACGACAAATTTGGCTCATAAATTTGCGCTGGTAAATGCGAAGTGTTGTATGACTTCTGGAAGTACATAGGTGTCAACACAACGCAATAATTTTGGTTTTCTGCTGCGCAGAAAAGGAGATTTCTACTTGAGTTTACTTACCCGGTTTACCCGGTTATACGTCCAAGTACTTACCCAGTTTTCGAAAAACTGGGTATACTTACTTGCACTTATCCGGTTTTTAAATTTCAGATTTTACTCACTTTTACTTACCCGGTTTTAAAATTCTCAAAGTTGCCATTACCAATTCCGAAGGTGAGAAAAGTTGCACCGACGCTGGCGTCTTTCGAACCTCTTCTGTCTACAGTGCAGTTCCATTGCGACTTACGAGTGTCATTGGGCAGGGATTCTGGCCCGTTGCAGATATCATCGCGAAACTCACTTCAATTCGATAGTTGTTGTCGTTTGCTTCCTTTACAGAGTCAGCGTTGGAAGATGAGTGGGCTGAGAATTCTGCCAATTTAGTAGGCTGCTCTGCTGCTGAACTCTGACTGAGAGACAAGTGTCCGCCGGTTCAATGGTCTTTATCGCGTGTCATCCACGATGACGAGCAATTTTTGTATTCTTCAAGTCGTCAAGGCAATTCCTGGAGCTGCTGAAGGCGCTGCGCCGGCGTTACTTTGCGCTTTGCTAAAACATCAATGAGGCACTGACAAGTGCTTATAGAGCAACTTGAATAAACACATCCTGAAACCTAGTCAGGATTCATCGGGTGCCAAACCCTGCTGTCACACACAAGAGTTCCCAAATGCCTAAGTCCGATCATCACTTCTTCTTGCTCGCCGACTCGTGGGCGTATTCGGACACGGAAACTGGGCAGAAGCCGCAGGATCTAAAGAAATATAATTTCGCTCGAATTTCGCCAATAATGTGACACAACTTACCTTGGGCAAGAATCGATCATATTTTGCGCGCCGTCCTGGCATTTACCCTGAGTAGCGTAGTAACCGCAGGCTGCGTCCAAATCGGTGCAGTCTTGAATTGAGAGAAACCGTTCTCTTGCTTTTACAACACACAGCAAGCAATTGTTATAGCGCTGACCAGGCGTGCAGTACATTCTCTTCAGCAAGTCGGCATCTTTGGGGCTAAGTTTTTCTCTCTGACCCATGACTTCCACAAAGAATGCCTTCGGCTCCTTCTTTGGGATCATCACAGGCTTGTCTGGGTCGGATGCTCCAGTCTAGAGGTTTAGGCAAGTCTTCATAGATAGTAGCTTCGGCAGTTGTCTCCCTTCATCTCTCGCCCTTATACTTCCTTTCCTCCTCCTTAATTCCCCTTCCCCCCCCCCCCCCTCCCTTCCCCCCTCTCCCTCCCTCCCTCCCTCCCCCCGATGTAGCACGTCTCACATAGGCGCTGTAGTGCATGATGGAGTAGTAGTCGTAGGGGGTCCCGTAGGTCGAGACGTCGCTGCCGTCGCCCGTGTCGTAGAAGTCGTTCGCTTGAGCGTCCAAGTTGTCGTAGTCGATCTCCACGTAGTCGTCGCGATCCGATCTCACTTGCTCGTGCTGCACCCCCAGAGCGTGCATGGTCTCGTGCGCGGCGATGCCGATGATGTTCTGCCACCATTTGTATTTCAGTAAACAAGACCATTACCTTGGATATAAACTCCCAGAGATGTAGAGAAGCGCTACAGAGGAAAGCTACCGTACATCGTAGCAGGCCTCGATGTTCAGGTAGATGATGTTCTGGTTGTCCGTTCGTCCGATGTTAGACAGGCCGCAGCTGAAATGTGCGTGCTCTTGTCGTGGTAAATGGCACAGCTGTTTGAAGACTTTGTTAGCTCTTACTCTGCTCGCAAACTTAACTCTTGATTCACACTACGGCATTTGATCCATGCTTTGTTGTGCCGTTGTTGTGTCGTACTCTGTGCGGATCAACTTTGGCCTTACTTATCTTAGACTCTCTTGTATGGTCAGGTATGAATGAGTGCCCCCAAATGCTGAATGAGCGCCCCCGAATTCTAAATGAGTGCCCGCAGGTTCCAGAGGCGCGCTACTATCGCCTGGTGGGCAGGCACGGCCGGCCTAAGCAGGGGGTATATTAGATGGAGTCGTGTTCACCCCACTTGCCGTTTGCACTAAAACTCGGTCGACGTCGCGCCTGACTGGTCTCACCTGAGGCTTACCGCGACCACCAACTTCAGGGCGCGCTCCGCGCGCACCTAAAGTCGGTGACCAGTCGCATTAAGCCTAAGCTTAGACCCGCCAGGCTGCCACGTCGACTGACTCTTATGATCTGTGGGCGCAGGGCGAGCCTAAGCATAGCCTGATTTCTAAGGAAAGCCCCGCTTGGAGGTATAGAGATCTACCACGGTATAAAGGCTCTCCTCAGACGAGACTCATGGCCCTGCCGATCCATCCACATTGGGGGCACTCATTCAGAGTTAGCCCTTTTATAGCGTACTTCATTCTTCGCTCACCACCATCAAGGAAAGAGATTGTTGGCTCGATGTGAGCCAGGCCTTATAGTCTTGTATTGAAGCGCATTTGGGAGTTTGTTGTATGACCTTCCCCAAACCAATTTCCGACGAGGCGGTGCGCACTCACAAGGAGGCGTCGTTGTCCTTGCTGTAGAGCAGGTGCGCGGTGCTGCTGGGGACCGCTTCGAGCTCCTGGAAGCCGATGCAGGTCTTCAGCTGGATGTCCAGCAGGGCCTCTCGCACCAGCGCCTTCTCCTCGTCCGCTGGAAGGAGCTTTGTGGTCGAAAATGTGAGAAAATTTGAATTGCGCGCGCGCTACAGTACGCCAAAGTGTCGCGTCCCCCGAAAGTTGACTTCAGACGGGGGGGGGGGATTAAGAGCCACCCTCGCCCAAAAAGGGGGCATCTAGTTTCGACATCGTGGCGAACTCTGCTGTCTGTCACTGGAATTGCAGCAGCCGAGGTGTAGGTCCGAAGGTACAATGTACATGCGTGCTAAACGGCGTTGGCACCACTCGGCACATCAGAGTACACACTGAGTAGACAACCCTCCACTACACATGTACTGGTCAGGCAGTCGTCTATTGCACGCACACTCACCCCTCGGTCTTGCGTGCAATGTATTTACTGTGTGTAGGCAGTACCCAGGCCACTCACAAAATCCGCTGTTTCCGTCGAAGACGAATGGAATAGGGAGGGTATCCCAAGTCTGCGTCTTCCTCTCTTGGTACTCGGCGTGCCGTTTCCTGCGCTTTCGTGAGTTGTCGCCCATTTTCTTGACGTTGGCGATCATTTTGTCTAGTTGCTCCTCTGTTAGAAACGCGTCTCCGCCGAACACGCCGTCGTCCATTGGGACGAGCTATAAGTCAATCGAAATAGAAGCATGAACTTCAAAACTTAATTTTAACTCAGAATTTGCCGACATTTATATTAGTTATAGTAAGGATTACTATTATTTTGTAGTTCAGACCTACTCATTGCTTTTAATTTTTCATAGTTTGATTAATTGAATTGTTTTGTTGTTCTATCGTTTCGATTCGCAAGCGAAAAGAACCCGATTCAACCTATTTTAGATTGACTCTGTTAGAATCGTTATTTCTTCAGGTATCCTAAATCCTCCAATAACCCCCCCCCCCTCTCAGCTGCATAATAATAAATGCCACAAGAGGCTGAATGAAGGGTTGGAGGAAACGATACTCGCCATTAATTAATTATACCATTTATTATTCATTATTTATACATTCCATTTTGAACAACACACCGATGTCGCGTCCAGTCCATTTCTTTCTAGCATCAGTCGTTTCAGTTCGTAAACTTTCGCAAAGTTAGCCAACACTTTCTGATAGATTTGTTGCAAAGTCTCCTGGTCTGGCAATGTACCAGTTTTGTGCTCGTATTTCTTAATCTCCGCATAAACCATCAACTTTATGGCCGCTTTGCGTCTTTTCAGGGCTTTCGTGCTCTGCTCTAGACAGGCAGGTGGATCCTTTTGGCACTTTTGCTGAAAGTGAGTTTGGGATCTAGCGTTATATAGGAATGTAAAATAGTCACCCACAATAGGAAGGAGAGGACGAGTCAAGTCAAGTACTGTTCGTTCCCTCATCCATAATTACTAGAAATCACTGAAATTCTGAAAATGAGGCACCGTTATTTTGTTAACATCTTCCGGTGAAATTGTGTCCAAATCTGGCAAATTCAAAGTCGACCCAGCCGCCCGTTTCTGTTGTTTCGCAATGTCTTCTGCGGTGCGAGTTCTCGATTTCTGAAAGAATTAATCTTGCGGAACCGAGAGAGAAGTCGTCTAGTGTGTTTTGATGGCGCGTTCAAGTTTAGCACCCCTGCGCGAAAGGATGCTCGAACTCATACTAAATAAAATCCGCCAAATGCGCTTCTCTGCAGGGGCTCCTACACGGACTGCTAAATATTCTGCTCTGTGTGAAGCATCGCCTAGTATGTAACTATGACTACAGTGCAATGTCCACAGAGTAAGACCTGGCTTTTCTCAAGAAGTTCATTGGCCTTTTCCGGAGACAAACTCTTCATTTGCCCATTCAGCTGGTTGGTAACTTTTTCAGGGCCGGCGTCCTTTACTAGTTGTGAAGCCTGGCCTGTGGGAAGAGCGGTGTCGGCTAGGGCGCCGTCCGACCCGCTAGGGCCTGAGCCCCCCAGTCTCGCCCTGAAATGCCTGGGTTTCTGTTTTGACTCTTGCATTACCAATGCTAGAATTTCGGAACTTGCAAGTTCGTGAATCTGCCGCGTGCGTTTCACTCCGTATTCCTATGCCCCTTATACATACTGTTACAGATGCATTTGATCCTCATACATACTGTTTTTGACGGGGGGTGGGGCGGGGGGGGGGGGGGGGAGGGTAAAAGTGGTCTCGCGGACGTAATCTTGGAACGAGTGAGATGCGTGTGCGATTTAAGTGGCACAGACCAGCGTGTCCAAAGCGCGTCCGAAGGGCAAACCATGGACTTGTGACGACAGCAGAAGACTTAGGACGCCGGTTGACAGAACGACCGCGAAGACACGCATGTCGATCTCATGGTAGCAAGCACTGATTTCGCTGTTGTAAAGTTGCGAGATTGCTTAGTGGTGAGTGGTAACATTTAATCTCCTGCTAAGCACTATTCAAACTTAGATTGGCACTGCCAAGTTGATAAGTAGATCTTGAAGGTTCTGTAGATCCTGAACGACCGCGCAGTGCAACTGATGGGTTGCGTGTGGGTCAGACATGCCATTGTCCCTAGGTTTTGCTAGTTGTCTTGTCTTTGTCTTTGTCCTTGACCTCGAAAATCAAATTGTCTTGTCTTTGTCCTTGTCCTGTGTCTGAAGTTCTATATTGTTTTGTTGTTGTCTTGTCTTGTCTCTAAATTGTCCTTAGATTGTCCCTAAATTGTCTCAGACAGAACTGCAATAGTACAGTACAGAATGCGTGCATACGTGTAAGCGCCAACGGGCCAGGGGGGGGGCGGGCGGGGGGGGGGGGGGTATAGGACCCCTCAGGGGGGGGGGGGGTCTGAGGCCCCTGGAGGGGGGGGGGGGGTCAAATGACCAAAAAATTTTGCCAAAAAAGTACCAAAAAATAAGAAAATTTTGCAAAAATAGGCCAAAAATCGCTTAATTTTGGTCAAAAACAATCAAAATATAGCGCCGCAGGCGAAATTTTTGCCATTTTTAAGTGCCGCAGGCGAAAATTTTGCCATTTTTAAGCGCCGCAGGCGAAAATTTTTGAAATTCTAGGGGGGGGTCCTTTGGTGAAGGCGGGAGGGGGGTACCTGGGGGGGTATGGGGGGGGGGGGTACACTTTCGGCTAGGGGGGGCTTACCCCCCCCCCCCCCCCCCCCCCCCCCCCCGGTTACACGTATGAATGCGTGCCTTTTCCATTGCACGAAAGCCACTGTTTAAAGCCGTTGAACATGTCTGTAACCAACCAGGTCGTCGGCCTCTCTCAGTCAACCAATTGTCTCAACAAGTTTATGACAGAGATTGCTTCTTCAGCACCAAATCTTAGCACGTTGGGTGATATTGTTACGCAATTCAAAGGACAATTTTGAGACAATTTAGGGACAATTTACTGATTTGTCCCGACTGCTCATTTTTATTGTCTTGTCTTTGTCTTGTCCTTCCAACAACCCGGGACAATCTTGTCGGACAATTTAGCCGAGTTAAAGTGTCTGGGACAATTGTCCTCTAAGGACAATGACATGTCTGGACTGTGGGTCACGTTTATTTTCAGACCACCGACGTACCTCAGCTCACTAACGTTTACAAAGTCGCCAAAAGCTTAGCCGACCGCATGAAGCATCTCTGCTTGAATCTTACCACGGCGAGTAAGTATATATCATCCATCAAGAGCAGTGCCGCCACCATCTACAGAACGGTCAGCCTAACCAAGTTATCAATCACAAGCTAGTTCATGCCAACTCAGAAGAATCCGGGCAGCACGAGGAAGGGCACTTGATAGCAGTAGGTCTCCCAGTACTTGGCGTATTTGGCCCTGCAGCGGGCGTCGTCTCTGTAGGCCCTGTCGATCAACAGCACCAGAAGATAGGCCACGTAGAGATAGGGCAGGAGTTGTTTCGTCCAGACGGGCAGAGTCCAGCAGACGGCCAACGTCAACTCCAGCAGGTAGTTGAAGTGGCGCGCCAGGCCCCAGTAGCCGCTCCCTGAAAAAAAAACTTCTGCCGTCCTCTATGCAATGAACGCGGTTGAAGCGCCATCGATTTGGTTGAACGCAAGCTTCTGTGTGTCCTGCTACTGCTTGGCTGGGGGGGAGGGCGAGGGGTGTGAATCTGCCGTGGGGGGGGGAAGTCTAGAAGGTTCTAAATAAAACTCGGAAGGAGCACCGAAAATGGAACGATTTGGATCAGATAGGGCGGTAAATGGAAAGAGTGGCTCGTAGAAGGAGAGCGGGGGTACTTTCACCCCCCCCCCCCCCCCCCCCCCCTTAGACCACAGATCCGTCTAACTTCGCAGCTACTCAATGTGCGGCGTGCGCCCACCCAGGAGCAGGTTGGTGCGCGTCTCTCCGTTCTCCGTGCGATACTTGGCCGAGATGAAGTATGGGTCCTTGTTCCAGACCTTCAGAAGACCGTTGGCCCTGCGGAAGTCCACCTTCTGCCTGTCGGTCTCGTAGAGAAGATAGAGAAGGACTGTCCCTCCAACCAACACCAGCAGCTGGGCCATCAGAGGCATCTGCGATGGATGGCTGACCAGATAGGCGCTGGTGGAGAGGTGGAGACTCGCTGTGAGGGCCAACTTGGACCACAGAAGGTAGAAGCCGGCCTTTTCATGGGCCATGTCCAGGGAATTCAGGTAGCCTGCCTCCAGCAGCTGCCCCTTGAACAGGTAGGCCAGCTGCAGGGCCACATTGAGGCAGAGGCCCACTGAAATGTTTCAGAGCATGAACATAAACCGTAGCACGACAAGTTACTTTGTTCCTGCGGTTTCGCCGTTAAACTGTGTGAATAGGATGAGGGTGTGTACATGTACTACCATGTAAGGTGTCCTTTCTCCCTACCAGTGAGCTTGTGGTACATGGCCTTCTGCTTGTAGAGGGCTGAGAGCAAGAAAATTGCCCAGTATGTGGGGGTCCATCGACAGACGACCACCTGCTTCAGGTCGAGGCCCAGGAAGCGTGGATGGAGCTCGAAACCCCAGAAGAGGTCGAAAACAGGACTCGGAGTGGCGCCATAGTCAGTGGTCGAGGGCCACAACCAGGCCTTCAGATAGAGCATTGCACAGAGGACAATTATCAGCAGGTGGATGGCCCCCACGTAGCTGGTCTGATGATCGAACACTATGGAACCCCTGAAGAAGCCCATCTGGGCCCCTCCCACGAAGAGAGAGCAGGAGATTGCCATCGCGGTCAGGCCATTTGCTCGATAGGTGACAGAGTTGCCTGAATCAAACCGAGGGACGTAAACCACCAGCCATTTGTACGCGCCCTGATGGGGAACGATACAATTCTTGTTTGAAGCTAACACTCTCACTGCTGCTGCTGGTGTCAATCATGATGCAACGTTCTTCACTGCGCGGTTAAGACAGCACAGAGATTATTTCACCAGACGTTTCGCTGGCAAGGCAGCCAGCATTATCAATGGCACCACCCTTCTCAATTTGGGTAATAACTCAATTTGAGAAGGGTGGTGCCATTGATAATGCTGGCTGCCTTGCCAGCGAAACGTCTGGTGAAATAATCTCTGTGCTGTCTCAACCGCGCAGTGAAGAACGTAGCATCATGGGGAATGTCACAGAAACATCTTCCGTGGGTATCAACCTGCCGGCGTAACCGAGCCATTGACGATGGGGCCAGGCAAGACGATCGTCAGAACACTCTGCAGACAACCCATCAACGCAATGATTCGCCATGCTGTAGGATCTGTCCAGTCTGGAAGCATGCCGTAGAGGCCCGCGAGAAGCCCTTTGTGGTAGAGTTCTAGCAGAAGCTGCAATTGAGAATGGAAAGTGATTATGAGCGCCTATCGACTCACAAGATGATGACATGCTATTTATGACAAAGCTGCAACACTTTAACGGTTTTTGAACACAACCTTCCTCAACGATCCATCCAGCTCCGAAATGGTGTACTGGAAGACGAGCAGCATCAGGGGTCCCAGCGTGAGAAGGAGCGCCGGCCCTGCCGCCTGTCTTCCGGCCAGCAGTCCCAGACTTCTGCCGCCGCTGCTCGACCACATCTTGGCGTACATGGCCACCAGCGTCTTGCGCTGCACAGCCCCCAAGCTGGCGCTGCTGCTGCGACGTCTTTGAGAGTAGAGAGCGGAGGAGGAGACGGCTCTGCCGGCCCCGTTCACGGCTGCGAATGGCTGGGAGGAGAGGGGCGTCAGACTGGAGCGTCGCTCTGTCGAAGCAGCGCCTACTCCGGCCGACAAGCCGCCGCTCGACTGTCTGGGAAGACTGGACTTGCGCATGTCTGGCCGGCGGCGATATCAGCGCCTTCTTGCGCTCGCTCTCTGGCCAGTTGTTTGCTTCTCGCGCCCGACGCTTGTAAGGAGGATTGACGGGAGACACGAGCTCCTTTGTCTCGAGTTGTTTTTGTCGTCGTTTCGTCGCGTCGCCTGACGCCTTCTTCAGCTTGAGACGACGACTTAGCACGCCGCGAACCGACTAAAGCTGGCTTGTGTGCTCTCGGGAAGAAGAGCGAGCGACGTGGCGCAAGAGGAAGACAGCTGTGTGGAAAGGAGGTTGAGAAGACATAAACTGCAGCTGCAGCGCGGCACTTAGAAGAGCTTTCGAGACGTTTCAACAGCCGTATGTATGCAACTGGCGAGTGGAAAGAAGCGTTTCGCCCTTCCACAGTTCTCAATGTGCTTCCGCCAACCGAGCGAAACAGCCGGAGTTCACAATGTATTGTGGAAGAACTTTCAACGACCAGACGTCTCGCCATAAATTTCGGCCAAAAACTACGCACCCCAGCGGCAACAGCGAGCTCTGAACAAGTGGAAAGCTACACTAAGGCGCGCAGCGCGCCTGTTGCCTATCAAAGGGCAGCAAAGAGCTATCGCAGGTTTCTACGGTCAACTGACGTTGAATGGCTTCTGCGTCGTCATCTACCAAGTTACGGCGTGCCTACACACAAACGCCTACAGATTGGTTCCGCATAAATGAACCCAGAGCGTACATTGTGCGTAAATGGAATTGTATGCAACGATGGGCGAAGAAGCGTTTCGAATGTTATATTTAGAAAGGCAGCTGCGAGCATTATTCGATTTCAGCGTGACATTTTAGCACTCTACACAGATATCGCTGGAAAAGTGAACAACACTATGAAGTAGGTTTGTCTTCGTTCGTTATGTCGACGTGCGCGATACGAGTGTTTTGTTGCAGTGGCAGAATTAGTCATAACGTTTTCTAGTGGTTAAATCGGTCAGTCTCCGTTTTGTTGTCATGAAACTCACGTCATCATCCACCACAGAGCTCACAAACCGAAATGCATAGCGCAGGCAAAATGCCACCAATTGAGTGAAATTGTTCCGACATGAGAAATTGTCCTGACGAGTCTGCGTCTAATTTGTTCCGACGCTGGTGAAGTTGTTCCACGGCCGTCTGTGAAATCGGTCCGACACTCCTGGCGCAGGGAAAGTCTCTGCCTCCGCTTTTCCGCGCACCGAAATAGAACGCTTCTTCCGGTGCGCACACGCACACGGGCGCATACACAAGCGAACTTCGATTCGCAAAGTTCGTCGGTACCGATACCGACACCGAGTGCCGACCCGCCCTACAGTACCCACCTTGGCATTACTCACTCTACATTAGTTCGTGATTGCTTCGACAATTTGATAGTTTTAACTTTTGTCTTCGCCATATCGAGGTGTGGAGAAATCTGCAAAGATTCCTCACACAATCTCTGTCTCGTGACCACAACCGTGGATAGAAAGATCGACATGCGTGTCTTCGCGGTCGTTCTGTCAACCGGCGTCCTAAGTCTTCTGCTGTCGTCACAAGTCCATGGTTTGCCCTTCGGACGCGCTTTGGACACGCTGGTCTGTGCCACTTAAATCGCACACGCATCTCACTCGTTCCAAGATTACGTCCGCGAGACCACTTTTACCCTCCCCCCCCCCCCGCCCCACCCCCCGTCAAAAACAGTATGTATGAGGATCAAATGCATCTGTAACAGTATGTATAAGGGGCATAGGAATACGGAGTGAAACGCACGCGGCAGATTCACGAACTTGCAAGTTCCGAAATTCTAGCATTGGTAATGCAAGAGTCAAAACAGAAACCCAGGCATTTCAGGGCGAGACTGGGGGCTCAGGCCCTAGCGGGTCGGACGGCGCCCTAGCCGACACCGCTCTTCCCACAGGCCTGGCTTCTCAACTAGGACAGGTCGCCGGCCCTGAAATAGTTCCCAACCAGCTGAATGGGCAAATGAAGAGTTTGTCTCCGGAAAAGGCCAATGAACTTCTTGAGAAAAGCCAGGTCTTACTCTGTGGACATTGCACTGTAGTCATAGTTACATACTAGGCGATGCTTCACACAGAGCAGAATATTTAGCAGTCCGTGTAGGAGCCCCTGCAGAGAAGCGCATTTGGCGGATTTTATTTAGTATGAGTTCGAGCATCCTTTCGCGCAGGGGTGCTAAACTTGAACGCGCCATCAAAACACACTAGACGACTTCTCTCTCGGTTCCGCAAGATTAATTCTTTCAGAAATCGAGAACTCGCACCGCAGAAGACATTGCGAAACAACAGAAACGGGCGGCTGGGTCGACTTTGAATTTGCAGCACAGACGCAACTGAACGAAGTACA
>JASAMZ010000525.1:0-44057 GCA_030248115.1 Linhomoeus sp. GSCO2_2 | reverse complement strand
AGCGCTACAACTTCCGAGCGATCAGTTCAGTTGACGCAGCTGCCCGTGTGCCTGGCCCTCACATCAGCTCCAAATCCAAATCATCACCAAATCAGCTGCTGTAGCAGCTCATATATTCACAATTGTTCCAGTCGTCTTGGGTAATCTGGCTGAGACGGTCCATGAAATCGGGCGCCAGCCGATCAATAGCATCGTCGAAGTCGTAGCTCGTCAGGTTCAAGCCCATCTTGTTTTCTCCGAACCGATCTTCAAATTAGTCTCAGATTTGGATGGAGAAAATCCAACTTACAAAGACAGTTGCACTGCTAACTCCCAGTGCCTTCCCAAGGGTGTCCAGCTGGCGAATACGGATTCTGGGCGTCCGAAAGTGCGAATGGTAGACCGTGCGCCTCTCATACAAGTGCTCAATCATCATACGTAATGGGTAATCATATCCTATTTGACGAAAATTTTTAGTTCACGCACACCACACAGCACGACATGCCTTAGTGTATCGTACCCACCCACAAATGACACTTTCACAACATCACCATCCCTTGTTTTGAATTTTCAATGTTTCAGCGTTGAATTTCCATTGTTTCCTTTCATTTCTTCAAGTACAACAGCGCTGTCAGGCCCATAGGGGCGACGGCGATGATGATGCCGACGATGGCCATTGGCCACGACATTGTTCTTGCGGTCCGGGAGTACTTATCCCTTGCGGCAGCAAGTTGTTTCTTGTTTCAGCTTGTTTCGGTCGCGTTGCTCTTTCGCGACGTTGTTGCGGTACTTTTGCCTCTCCTCCCTCTGCCGCTTCTTCTCTTCTCGCTATCGGGGAGCCAAGTTGGCAGCTGGTGCATGTGGCTGGACAATGCACCCTTCTCTCGCTCTCTCTCTTGCTGCTGTCGTTTTGTCGTGTGCAGTGGACTGGTTCGGAAGGTGTAACCAAGGCGCTTGCCGGCCCCCGACAGACGCCGAAATGTCCTTCCAGTTTTATGGCATAGCAGTTAGCTTTTTTCGGCTCGTTTCGTCAGCTGGTTGGGAGAAAAGGGGCTCCCTGGAAATGTCCGTGCAGAAAAGGAACCACTGGTTGCTGTCTGGTGGGCCGCCGAACGCCAGTGTAGTGGAAGTCAAGCCAAATCGGCTTAGCTAAATTGAAGGATCTGCTGCACGGCTCAGCATACAGTGGAAGCGTAGCTATTTGGGGTTGGAGAGGCGGTGGGGAGCTCTTATCCCCGCACCCGAAGGTGGCACCTCGCCGGGCCCGTTAAGCGTTTCCGCCCAACGAATTAGCCCAGTCGCCCCGACCTAGTCAGCTCCAGTTGAAACACCGCTTGCGCGGGTTCAGCTGAGCCTTTCGGCCAGTTGAACTGGTTGCTGGCATCGCAAGGGAAGGGGGATAACCACAACCTTGACCCAAGCTATCCAGGAAAGCTAATTGGGGTTGGAGAGGCGGTGGGGAGCTCTTATCCCCGCACCCGAAGGTGGCACCTCGCCGGGCCCGTTAAGCGTTTCCGCCCAACGAATTAGCCCAGTCGCCCCGACCTAGTCAGCTCCAGTTGAAACACCGCTTGCGCGGGTTCAGCTGAGCCTTTCGGCCAGTTCAACTGGCTGCTGGCATATGTTTACGTTCGCAGCAACTGCTCCACTACTCCACAGCTTCTCCGTGATGAAGGAGGCGAGAACAACGACTAAGACAGTAACCGAAGTTCTCAAGTAACACAATCAATCATCAATCATTGGCCACCCTATGTATTTTCAGTTTCCAAATTTATGCACATGGTATGCCTGCGGCAAACGAACTACACACAACGTCAAACAATGATGATGCAGGGTGACAATAGATACAAAGAAACGGTTTGCATTATACTTCGGTTACACGAAAGCGACTGACATTTGTCCTCAACCAACTGACATTTGTCCTCAAGTTGCCATGTCGTCTATTCTTCAGAGGCACTGACACTTTTCTTTTGCTGCTGATGGCGCCGAATAGGTGTTTTCGATGGCCCGGCCGACGGTATGAGTGCAAGGGTGACCATACAAACTGAAACTAGCTCCTGCTTCAGTTTCAACCGAAACAGAATTAAAACTAGAATGGCCACCACTATTTAAACCTAAACTGAAACTTCAGAAACAGTCCTGGCACTAGTGAGATAGTGAAACTGGTTTCAGCATGCACTCTTGCAGCTAGTTTGTGTCTATTATGCCACATACCAAAACCGTTCTATGCCAAATCCACCTCCGGAGGTTTTACCCCCTCTATGCCGGTGGCTGGCGATTTGCAAAACTGCAAGGGCAAGGGACTTGAGTAGGAGATTTACTGGTGTTGTTTCTCATCGTTCTCATCAACGTGGGGTCCTCATCGCCATCACGACCCTGAAGAATCTACAAACTGACCGGAACTTTTAGTGCACACTGTAAGTGGGGTAAACATGCTGATTCAGTGTCGTTATACCACAAGGGTCATCCTATATACTAAGCGGCATAGAGTCTGTTTGTTTGTTTGTTTGTTTGTTTGTCCGGCAAATTTCTCGCGACTCGGGCGACGGATCCTGGAGATCTATAGCTTAAACTGACCGTCATGGACTGGAAGGATGCCATTTTGGTGTCTCAACTTTGGTCAAAGTCTAAATTCCATAAAATTTCAACAATTTCAATTGTGAGGTGCACAATTATGCTAAACCATGCTGATTCAAACGGCGGCCACAGCGGCAATGACGCGCGCACTGAATGCCAACACGCAAAACATCAACTTCAAATCGTTGTGAGGGACATTTGCAGTGTCACCGCTCACCAAAGAGTTGTCGTTGTGAGACTCCACAGTGTATTCGCAGGCACTCCATGCACTGGCAAGGCCACAACATCAAAATATTCTCGACCTATTTTAAATGGCTTGAGATCTATTTGAAATGTCCAATTGTCTAAACCCAAACGTCTACAGGCTAACCTCAGGTGTCAATTGTGTATTTGCAGGCATGGGAGCTGGTGCAATCCTCAACGTAGGCACTGGCAGGGGCACAGGTTGAATGACTTGAGATCTATCTGAAATGTCCTATGGGCTAAACCCAATTGTCTACTGGCTAAGCCGACGTGTCGATTGTGTATTTGCAGGCACAGGAATTGGTGTGATCTTAAATGTAGACCCTGGCAGGGGCACAGTGTCAAATGACTTGAGACCTAAGTTTAATGTCCTGCACTGCACTGAATTTGATGAATGTATTGTATCTTTCATGCTCTGCAGATTGCTCATGTGCTATTGACCATAGACATTCTCCTACTGGCTTAAGGCTCTAGTCCATATTACTAACGCGCCTAACTGTGTCCGTGTGTTTGTTTGTGGGTCTGTGTGCGCCGTAACTCTAGACACAGTTGACGGATCGCGATGATCTATGGCTTAAACTGACCGTCGTAGTCTGTAGTTTTGCATGATGGTTTGTGGACTTTGGTCGATCCCTAAATTCCAAAATATTTCGAAAATATCGACTGCGCCAGTACATTTTGAGCACTGAAGGCACCACACACTGCGATTGATGTGTGATTTCGCGCCAAAAGCGCTTTACAGTGTCACCATTCATGGCAGAGTTGTCGTTGTCAGACTCCGAAGTGTATTCGCAGGCACTGCATGCACTGGCAGGGGCATAGCTTCAAACTGCTATGGATCTATTGTCAATGTCTTTAGATCTATCTGAAGTCTCCTACGGGCTAACCCCAAATGTCTACGGGCTAAACCCAAGTATCTATTGTGTATTTACAGGCACGGCAGCTGGTGCGAGCGTAAATGTAGGCACTGGTAGGGGACACAGTGTCAAATGGCTTGAGATCTGTCTGAAATTCCCTATTGGCTAAACCCAGATGTCTATGGGCTAAACCCAATAGTCTACTGTGTATTCACAGGCACATGAGCTGGCGCAATCCTAAACATAGGCACTGGCAGGGGCACAGGGTCGAATGGCTTGAGATCTATCTGAAATGTCCGATGGGCTAAACCCAATTGTCTACAGGCTAAACCCAAGCATCTATTGTGTATTTGCAGGCACATGAGCTGGCAAGCCTAGACATAGGCACTGGCAACGGCACAGGGTCTAACAACTTGAGATCTAACTGTACTGTCCTGCAGTGCACTGAATTCAATGGTTGCGTTATCTTCTTCATGCTCTGCAGACTACCCATATGCTATTGACCATAGAGATTCTCCTACGGGCTAAAGGCTCTAGTCCTATATACTAAGCGGCATAGAGTCTGTTTGTTTGTTTGTTTGTCCGGAGATTTTCTCGCGACTCGGGCGATGGATCCTGGAGATCTATAGCTTAAACTGACCGTCATGGACTGGAAGGATGCCATTTTGGGGTCTCGACTTTGGTCGATGTCTAAATTCCATAAAATTTCAACAATTTCAATTGTGAGGTGCACAATTCTGCTAAACCATGCTGATTCAAATGGCGGTCACAGCGGCAATGACGCGCGCACTGCATGCCAACACGCAAAGCATCAACTTTAAATCGTTGTGAGGGACATTTGCAGTGTCACCACTCACCAAAGAGTTGTCGTTGTGAGACTCCAAAGTGTATTCGCAGGCACTCCATGCACTGGCAGGGCCACAACATCAAACTATTCTGGATC
This sequence comes from Linhomoeus sp. GSCO2_2, assembly GCA_030248115.1. NCBI lineage: Eukaryota > Metazoa > Nematoda > Chromadorea > Monhysterida > Linhomoeidae > Linhomoeus > Linhomoeus sp. GSCO2_2. Next base: position 39,458 of record JASAMZ010000525.1, on the reverse strand, counting down.
TATTTCAAATGGCTTGAGATCTATTTGAAATGTTCAATTGGCTAAACCCAAACGTCTACAGGCTAACCTCAGGTGTCAATTGTGTATTTACAGGCATGGGAGCTGGTGCAATCCTCAACGTAGGCACTGGCAGGGGCACAGTTTGAATGACTTGAGATCTATCTGAAATGTCCTATGGGCTAAACCCAATTGTCTACTGGCTACGCCGACGTGTCGATTGTGTATTTGCAGGCACAGGAATTGGTGTGATCCTAAATGTAGACCCTGGCAGGTGCACAGTGTCAAATGACTTGAGATCTAAGTTTAATGTTCTGCACTGCACTGAATTTGATGATTGTATTGTATCCTTCATGCTCTGCAGATTGCCCATGTGCTATTGAACATAGACATTCTCCTACGGGCTAAAGGCTCTAGTCATACTACGGTTTGTGACGTTATACCACAAATGTTGTCGCACAGAGCTTGCGCCGATATGCCACAAGCATACCTGTAACGCTGGGGGGGGGGGGGGTGGGGTTTTTCCCCCCTGGCCGGAGATCTCCCCCCCCCCCCCCACCTCCCCCCCCTATCCAGCCTGAAAGACCCCCCTCCCAAAAATTGCGAAAATTTTCGCCTGCGGCGCTTAAATATGGCCAAATTTTCGTCTGCGGCGCTATATTTAGGCTGTTTTTCATCATAATTAAGCGATTTTTGACACTTTTTACCCTACTTTTTGCATAATTTCCTTACTTTTTGACAAATTTTAGGCCAGTTTGACCCCCCCCCCCCCTCCTCGGTTTTGGAAACCCTCGCCCCACCCCCCCCCCCCAAATCCAGATTACCCCCCCCCCCCCCCCCCCTCTCCGAGGGGGCGCGTTACAGGTATGGCCACAAGGCTGTGCCGTTATGCCACAAGTGGTTGCCATTATGTCACAAGTCTGAGGCCCTACACCACAAATAATCAGCGGTCTGCGTTAACAAATGTGCGTCAATGCAGTGGGACCAGGGTGACCAGTACGAACTCACATCAGTTTTAGTTTCAGCTAATATTATAATGCTGGCCAGGTTTCTGTTTCAGTATCAGTTACATAACCTCTTGAATTTTAGTTTTAATAACTGAAACTGAGTTGCAGTCACAGAAGGTCGAGAAGTAAAACAGTTGATGGATTTAGAGTAATCTCCTGAGAACATTCTAGGATTGAATACTCTTCATCATTATCGTGGGTCATCATGCATCATGGACACATAGAAGAAAGGATCATCTGTATCATCATCTACTTCACCACCTGCTAAGGCCGGTTGTGACCAGCAGGCGATTCACACGGCCACAGCAGTAGCGCGCCTCTGGACACAACCAACATGCGGTGTCAGATCTGTTTGCGCCAAGCCTGCGGAACTGTTTGGACTAACCGTATCTTGGACAGCGGCTTATACAAACAAACGCGCCAGAGGGCCCCACAGATAATGACTAATCTAGGAACTGTTTTACAGTGCCTAGACGCAAAGAGAAGGCCAGCGACGAATCCGTCTGCGGAACCTAGAGGATTTAGCCATTCTTTTCTTTTCTCTTCTTTTCCCGCCGTCTACTTCAGCCACGGAAATAGTGACGCTCTGGATCTTGGCCACCTGCATCATCACGGCGACGAGTGAAGTAGGAACGCCGTCCATTATAACCGAGGTACAGGTTTTCGTCCTGCAGTACAATTTGGCGTGGCTGAATGCGACGAATGGAATCCACTTTCTAATGCTGTTGCACTGCCCAGATTCTATTGCTGCATTCCTGTTGTTTAGGGTATGGGGTCGATATGGGACGAACGGAACGAAGATTTAGACGACTACTACGACGACATCGCCAATCCGAAGCTCCCCTTCAAGACACCCCCACTCAACCATCATCAGACCCCAACTTGCGAATCTCCCAATTCAAGTCGATTCCAACTTGTTTGCAAAAGTGGTTATCTTTCTGCGAGAGAACAGAATGCAAATATTGGAATCTTTGTCACTTGTTGCACTGCCTTGGAGCTGTCGCGCCGTTCTTTCTCAATATCGTTGCCTCTTCGAAAGTTCCAGGATGGTTTGTGCTGTTGTTGCTCTTGCAACTAGAGTTCCGCGTCGATTCTAGTCGTCACACCGCTCTGTGTGTAGGTTTTCGCTATGTGGCGGCGGATAATTCGTCTTCCTATAAATTACTCGCCGTATACTCGCAAAGACTGATATTTGTCCCCTGGCGTCGCGCCCACGGGTCCTCTTCTTGTCCAACCAGCTGGGCGGACCCGATTAATGGCGCAATTTTCGCTAAGGATGTATAAGATGCGCAGCAACCAGCACAGCAACAGGCGATACACAGATTCTTAAGGCCAAAAGAAGCTCTATCACTCGTTTTCGCTCACGTATCAAGCCATGGTATGTAGGACACTCAAGCTCAAGGCACTGTTCGATTGCAAGGAACGCTGCGCACGACGCTTACGCTTACAGAAAGAAATGCCAACGCTGGAAGGCAGTTGGGTGTGAATGAGAGCCTCAGGTATTGGATTTGTATGGGCCCAGTCGTCTTTGCGCACTGTTGTATTGTCTTTCACTTTTGTTAAAACAAGGTAAAAGAGTGGGACACTATAGTTTTGCGACTGCGTTGCACCGCTAACGCTATTCTCTGCCGAAGGTCTAGTAGCCTTCGACTGAAGTGATTGAAACCTTATCGTTCATTTGCAGGGCGTCCAAAACTAGACGAACCGTAGCTACCGTTGCACAGACGATGGGCTGCTGCTTCTTGATTGCTTCCCTGGCAAGAGTGCTGATTCTGTTCGCAGCATTCCGGTGATGTATGTATGTACTTCAGAGAACGTGAAAGTGGCTGTGAATTGCGCGTTGGGATTGCAGAATGCAAATTCTGGAGTCGTTTCTATGTAGTTTATGCGAGGATGAGGTACTGGACCTGAGCGAGCCGGTCCTCTACATACCTACACGGGATCCACCCACTATGCGCTTCCTTTCGAACTCAAGAAAACTCAACCGCTGCGGCGAAGGAGACGTGTGAAAAGGTGCCGGCAGTTCAGAAAAGAAACGGAGTTGCTTTAGGTAGACAGACTGGTTCAATACGACTACCTAGGTGGTTTGAAGAGGGGGGGGGGGGGACGAGAGAAACTAGGTACGTATCGGTGACAAAAGACACCTTCACAATTTGTTGGTGTGTATGACATGACATACACTGCTCAGCACACATGCAGAACAGAAGCTGCCTAGCCAGTGTTGCGTTGGTTTCGCTCCTACCTAAAGAACACTACCGACAGTCAAATTGTTCTCCAACTGAGACTACTTACATCTAACGACCTTGACAGAGGGAATAGAAGCACCATGGGCATAGAAGCGTCATGGGTGTCGTCTCTCGCTTTCTTCGTAGTGGTTGCGTTACGTTTACCTTGTAATTAGCATCTCTTCTTTTAACTGCGCTGTGCAGGAGTTTCGTTGTCAGGATGGAACAGATTACATTGCAGTATAGCCCTTTGATTTCATGATGGCCCCTTAGCTGCCCGTCTCGATTGTGGTATCGCAGGCAGTAGGACAATTGCAGGAGAGGGCGTGCGTATGGTATCCAGGAATGCTGCTGCAATAATGTTAAATTGCTTTTGGTGCACTGCATTCAAAATTGAAATGGTTTCTCCATCTCATACCAATTCCCCCAGTCTGCTACCAATTTTCAACGATGCTTGGATTGGTGATTGCGGGTGAGAAGTGATCCCCACCGCCGTCGTCATCACTCTCCAGGACAGTTCTCCTGACTGAATATCTCCAGTGCAAGGGCTCGTTCTGCAAGTAGTAGCAGACAAAGCAATCGCCATACGTTATCGTTGTCGTCGTTGTCTTGTCGTCGTCGGCGTCGCAGCGCATTCGACTAATGTCTACTCACCGCTTCTTGAGCACGCCTGCGCTCGAAGTTCAACGACCACTTGGTGTTGTTGCTCGGCTCATATGCGCGTGACATGCTATTCGTGTGTCTTCAAAGCGCATCCTCGGCGAAGTGACGGCAAAATAGCAGTGAAGCAGCGTTGGGTGGGTAGAGGAGGGCTTCTGGAACTTTTGCCGTAAGCGAACGTTTGCCGTGGGAACTTTTGCCGTGAAGCTGGAACGTTTGCCGTACCGCGAACTTTTGCCGTCAGGTTGGGAACTTTTGCCGTCATGGTGCGAACTTTTGCCGTCAGGTTGGGAACTTTTGCCGTCAGAGTGCAAACTTTTGCCGTACGGTTGGGAACTTTTGCCGTCATGGTGCGAACTTTTGCCGTAGCCAACTACAATTGCCCACAGAGGAGCGCAACAGATTGACAAACGTAATATCCGAATGAGCACTTGTTTGGCGCGCATCGTTATTAGCGTACAGGCATTAGCTTGCCTCCTCGCGCAGGTATACCAGTACATAATATCTATGAGTTTTGCAGAAGAAAACTTATCCGACCTACGCTCAATGGCACTGCAAGCGATGCGCTGGCATGAAACGGAAGAATAGAATCCCAGACAATGTTCCCATACGTGTATCCGGGGGGGGTGGGGTGGCAAGGGGGGGGGGGTATGCGAGGAGAGGAAGGGGGTTAGTCGCATAAGCCAGTTATGTAGTCTTACCTATCAGTTTTGCGCGATGGTTCCCCTAAGAAGAAGCGGCCTGAAATTAGCTGTTGTTTATCAAACGCCTTAATGGTTAAACAACGTTTGTCGCCTCCTACAAGTGACTCAAACTCGATAACCTTGAGGCCTAGAAGAGACTAGGATCCTAGCTCAGCCGCCCTTCGTTTGATCGCGCCGTGCTCCAAACACGCCTTTGATCTCATTCGAAAGCTAAAAACTTTCGCCGCTCGTTGGGCATGAATTGCATAACAAGCATGCTCGCTAGCACTTTCGTGAGAAGATACAAAATACATACGTCCCACAGGTGTTTAGTCCAGTTCCAGTAGATTGCACCACCACCAGAATCAGTCGGCTAACTATAGTTCGAAGAACTTCTGTCTGAAACTGAAGAAAATCGCACTAGGCTCCTGAACTCAAGGCGAATGCGACAACTATGGCTCGTCTCAGCTTGGCGTTCAAAATCTCGGGTATGTAGCCCTCGTAAATGCTTGCTAGTACTTGATTGGTTCATTAACTAGAGCGTTTAGCGCTATCGCTGATCACGACGAAGATGTAGCTACTATACTATACTAGATTTTCTATCCGAGACATCTTGATTAAATTGCATGGAACAGCAGCAACAAAATTAAGTTAAAATTAAATAAATTCGGCATCAGCAGAACCGCCTCGACGCGTAGAATCCAACGGTGACCACGCCGACCTTTTCCGACCTACCACGCATGCCCTAGGGACAAAAGTGTTGACTGCGAAGGGGAGTTTCAGTATACTGACAAATTGTCAACAAATTCAAAACACATCAGAACCATATCAAATAGGGGTTCGTTTGAAGCGTCTCGACGAGAAAATTACAATGGCACCAATGCCGTCGCCCAGCTAAATCGGCTTAGCTAAATTCAAGAATCTGCTGCTTGTTCGCAGCAACTACTCCACTACTCCACAGCGGGACAGCTACTCCATGATGAAGGAGGCGAGAACAACGACTCAGACAGTGACCTAAGTTCTCAAGTAACGCAATCAATCATCAATGCCACTCTATGTATTTTCAGTTTCGGCAAATTTATGCACAAGGTATGCCTGCGGCAAATCAACTACACACAACGTCAAGCAATGATCATGCAGGGTGACAATAGATAGAAACAAGTCTCTTTTAAAAAGCGGAGTGGTTTTGAGCTTTGAATTTTCACTGAGATTGTAGCAAGGCCCTTTCCGGTTTCGTGCAGCGTCTTTGACTCTCCTCGCGACTACACTTGGCACGGCACTTGGCACACGCGGCACGGAAGTGATTCACTGCCAACGCGAATTCGCTGACATCGACACTACACAACACTCGGCTGCCCTGCCACAGACCGTTTTGCGCTGGCCTCCACATTGTCAATAGGCAAATTCGGCAGCAGTTGATTGAAGAACCCGGTCTACCCAGTTTCTTACCCAGTTTATTAACTGGGTAAAAACTGGGTAGGTAAAACTGGGTACCCAGTTTTCTTGCCAAAACTGCTTAGGTACCCAGCAAAATAACTGGGTAAAAGTAAAACTGGGTAAAACTGGGTACGCTGAAATGAAACTGGGTAGGTAGAAACTGGGTATACCCAGTTAAAATAAACTGGGTAAAACTGGGTAAATACTTACCCAGTTTTCAGTTGCCATCACTAATCCCAAGCCACTACGCGGGGCATGGTGTGACCCTCGATTGCCATCTGTATCCCTGCCACACCTGTATGTGGCATCACTAACTACCCTAACACCTGTATGTGGCATCACCCTGTTTTCGTAAAGTTCCAGCCTTTACGGCAAAAGTTCCCATCAAGATATACGGCAAACGGACCCTGAGCCACGGCAAAAGTTCGCACCCTTACGGCAAACGGACCCTTACGGCAAAAGTTCACCCAATCCCCTGAGCCACGGCAAAAGTTCGCACCCTTACGGCAAACGGACCCTTACGGCAAAAGTTCACCCAATCCCAACGGGACCTTTGCGAGACGCTTTTCAACGGGAAGTCACCGCCCATACCTCCCCTTTGCATTGAGAAAGCTTCGATTCTAAAACAAAAGCAAGCTTTTTTCCTCCGTTGTTTCAGCAGTAGCAAGCTTTATAAATTATTTTTCAAGTTCTCTGCAACAGCTCCGCCTGACCTTTGCTATTCGTTCATGGCGCACGTCGAACTGAGTTGCTGTGGTGGTGTGTTGTACAGTTGTCAATACAGACGACAGTATTCTTGCACAATTGACAAAGCTGAGTATTCGACAGTACAAGCACTGGCGTCTTCGACTGTCCGGGCTCCGCCAGGCCGACCTCAGCATCCGCCGACGTTAGCCAGTTGAAGCCGAGCCGTTTCACAAACTGGCCCAGCTCCATCCAGCTCCTGGGATGTACGCCCAGGAGGTGGCAGAAGTTCCTCAAGTCCACTGGCGCGTGGGTGAACACCTTGACTATTTGGGTGTTCTGAATAGGGAGCACAAGATGAACAACTACAGTGTCTCGGCCAGCACCGCCCTTCTCTCCCCACCATTAGTATGCGCCCGATGACCTGGGGTAGGCTCTCGAACTGTCCGCACTACAGCACGAGAGTGTGTCCCGTCAGGGTGCTCAAGACGAGATGTAGAATGGGGGCGCATATGCTGCAGCTCGATGGTCTGAGCTCCAGATCCTCATGCGTCACGAGGTCTTACTCCGTGATGGCGTCGCCGGGGCACGAGGCCGCTCCGCCACTCTCGGAAGAGCCGGCGCTGGATGTGCTGCTCGGGACGGTGGACGCCTCCTCGTCGCCCTCATCCATGGGCTCACCGTCCTCCTCGTCGTCGTCGGAATCGAAGTCCAGAAGGTGTTTCGCTTGAGGATCGGGGATACACCTCAACAGCCTGAATACGTAATAATGAACGAGCTGGCTAGAGATGGGTAGATTCCGAATACCTAGGTAGTTTGACTCGGACAGAAGACACACGCACACTGAAAGAGGCGCCGTTGCAGAAAGGGAGGAAGGGAGACTAGAGAGGGTGGGGGGGACCTAGATATGGAACACAGATAAAAGTAGGGGTGGGGGGGGGGCAACCTGCACCGATACCCTCCCTCTGGGGAAGTGGGGGGGGGGATTGGTATTCCTGTCTCCGTTGATCCATCCTCTATACAAATCTCGCGATCTCTGTTTGTCTGTCTGTTTGTTTGTTTGTGAACACGATAACTCTCGACAGCGGCGACGGATCCGGACATCTATACATCAAAAGAACCGCCTTCCGCCGGGGACCATCTGGCGGAAGTCTGGTGTTTGGCCGCCGCCGAAATTCGGTCGAAATTCCGAAAATATCGTCTGCGCAGTACATCGTGCGCGGTTTGAATTCGCGCCGTACAGTAAGACCCCAGTTTATCACAAGTTGGTCTACACACGCTTTATTTGTTCCGTTGCGCTTTATGCGATGGCGCACTTCTGTTGGGCTAATGTTCGCAACAGCTCTTAGGCTTTCGCAATGGTGGTGCTGGCGCAACGACGTCGTAGAACCAACGCTGCGATAACCGCTCTCTCTCACTGGGCGATACTTGGATGCGCAAGGACAGAAGTTGGGTGCTATGATGTCGACGGCGCGACTTGCGCTACAACAGGCAGCGAGTATCCACACGAGTGCGTGAGTTGCGCGACAACGGGCTCTCGAGTACCCGCCCGAACGCGTGAGTTGCGCGACAACAGGCTCCCAATTCCGCTCGAACGGTTTTGCCAAAATTCCCACATTTCGACGATTTCAAATAGCTTAAATTTCAAAATGTATATGCACGGTTGTGTCGGCCATAGTCTGCCAAGTATTTAGCAAATAGTTCTAGATTTTATAATTAACGAACTTTGTTATATTTTCTAGGTTTTTGTTAAAATCCCCAAATTTTGACAATTTTAAGCAGCTTAAATTTCAAACTATCTTTGCACGATTGTATGAACCATTGTCTGCCAAACATTTAACGAATAGTTTCAGATTTTATAATTAATGAAATTAGGGATATTTTCAATGGTTTTATTAAAACTCCCAAATTTCGGCAATTTCAAATATCTCAAATTTCTAAATGTCTTTGCATAGTTGTGTCGGGCATAGTCTGCCAAGTATTTAGTAAATAGTTCTAGATTTTATAATTATAGAATTTAGGTATATTTTCAAGGTTTTTGTCAGATTGTCAAAGTTTTGACAATTTCAAGCAGCTTCAACTTCAACAAATCTTCTTATGGATGCATCTGGCCCTAAGCCCAAAAGAATAGGGCGTTGTCCCATTTATACCCTTTTCAATAGGGCGTGCGTCGTCCCATTTATACCCTTTTCAATAGGGCGTCGTCCCATTTATACCCTTTTCAATAGGGCGGCGTCTCATTTAGACGCTTTTATTGCACTGTATCCCTGCGGCGAATTTCTCTGATCCATTTATGGATCAGTTGCCACAATTATAAGCGCAAAGTGTGCCTGCGGCGATTCTTCTGATTCATATGTGGATCAGGTACCACGAACAAATTCAAGACCAATTGCGGCGATACCCCACCAGATTGTGGACTAAATGTCTAGTGGCACTTTACTATCCAGTGCACATTATCGCGCACACGCTTTCAAGTTTGCACTGATGCCAACGTGGTGCCACAGTTTTTAGACAAAGCTTGTTCGCTAGTAAATTCTAAGCTGTTGAATGACACAGCTTGAATGGAGTGTTGTAATCACAACTCATCTGTCAAAACAGCTTTGAAGCCCGACTCGAAGTCAAGGCAGCGAATTCTCCTATACTGCAAAGGGATTACGGTATATGGCGAAGGGGATTGATGTAACGGTTGACGGTTGTTAACACTGGCATATGGCGACACACATCAAGGTCTGAAAATAACTACTGTCGCTAGTATCGGAAGCTTGCACTACACCCTGCAGTGGCCTCGGTGCTGTGATGGCACTGACGAGTATTACTTATGTTGAAACCCTCAGCTGTGTGGGCTCTGGCTGGACGTGACGAGTCGGTAGGCATATAAGTTGTGTGTGGCACCGACGATGTGCGCAGTGGACTTGAGGGACTCGAGCACGAGTGGAACCTAAAGTTGTAGGCAGTTTCTTCGCCTGGCACAGGGTTTTCTACAAATGGACAAATGGAAAAGTTGAATATCTTGTGCTGTGAGGGAGCAACACAAACGAAAGTTCCACACAATGTAGCCAACATCCGTCCATGACATGTCCTAAATTAGTGTGCCGATTTTTCTTTGTGGTCACAAGTTTCAGTGTCAAAACTGTAACTGAAAATTTGCGATGTCACACAGCCAAATTGCGCAAAACTCGCCAGTCTTTCGACAAATTACAACAGGAGTAAATTCATCGGATTGGAAAGAGTACAAGCATTCATGTGGTTGAAGAAAAAATTTTGTACGTCTTGCATAGTGTGAGTTGCTGGACATCACAGTTGACATCGCTAGTCACAAGGTGTTCGTTTTGACCGACTTCCGCTACCTCGCACTAGTCGGCACTTCCGAACTAACTTTGAAACGCTGTCATCTCAATATCTTAGCGCTGTATCTTTGAAACGCTTAGCTTTGCTCGCTGCCGAACCACTGCTAGGCGTTTTCAGTCTTCTAACTACCAGGAGAAGCATATAACTAAAGTCGGTTCAAAAATAATGAGAACTGGAGGTTTTTCGGCTGGCTCCGTGACCTGTTTCAAGGTAGATGCGCGGTAGGGGCACCAATCGATAGAGTATGGAGAGTGGGTTTGCACCATGCGTGTTTTGCGAAAATTACGCAACACGCACAGAAAACAACGCTCACTGAAAAAAATTGACTTTTTCAATACGTGGCCGATTTTTCTCATTTCAATTGCATTTTGTAGATTAATATGTCCTTATTAAGTGTGTAAAATTTGGCGACCCTAGCTCGACGCATAAGGAAGTTGCAGCGATTCTCCCGACCCTTACTTTTTTAGATCCTTAACAAATTTTGAAAATCGCCGCAAAAAATTGCCAAAACTCTGTAACTTGCGAATGGCTTGACCGATCTTGCTCATATTTGGACAGCGTATGGGCGGCATATAGGACCAGCTTCAAACCAATCGACAGCCTAGCAGCCCCTACATTTCTTGAGCAGCGGTCATTTCAAGACGCCGTCGCGGAAAAAGGGAACTGGGTGGGGACTGGGTATATTTTTTAACCGGAGACGGCCAAACTGCAGTGCGCTGCGTAGGTACCCATACCCTCTAATAGTGTGCTAAGTATCGCCGAGATTCCTCAATCGTCACGAAAGATATTCGCAAAAGAAGATTTTTTCCTTGTCTGGCGGGCGCTGTAATTTTTCCACTTTTGTTGATTGGCTGCAACTTTTTGCCTGGTAGGACTAGCTAGCTCTGGCCTTTTTTATTCGATGCGTCGTCCGTTTTTCAACATTTTTGTTGGTTACGACTATGCTCGAATTCTGCTGCTATCAGGAGTTACGGTGCCACCAAGCCAATCGGAAAGATCTACTAATATCGTTACACTGAGGCCAAAATCGCACAGTATCTCAGGAACCAATAATGTAGCGCACACATCGGCGCATCGATTGGTACAACAATAAAGTCACTAGCACTAGCCAGCAACAAGCAATGGTCAGAAAACGGCAGCTCCAAAATCTGGGTGGCAAAACGGCCAATTTGGCGTTTCTAGCAGCATATTTGAATGGCTGCTGTCCGCGAAGTTTTGGATCGATAGGTCTGATATTTTACACGAAGGTAGTCCTATATGCCTACCATACGCTGTCCAAATATGAGCAAGATCGGTCAAGCCATTTGCAAGTTACAGAGTTTTGGCAATTTTTTGCGGCAATTTTCAAAATTTGTTAAGGATTTAAAAAAGTAGGGGTCGGGAGAATCGCTGCAACTTTCTTATGCGTCGAGCTAGAGTCGCCAAATTTTATACACTTAATAAGAACATATTAATCTACAAAATGCAATTGAAATGAGAAAAATCGGCCACGTATTGAAAAAGTCGATTTTTTTCAGTGAGCGTTGTTTTCTGTGCGTGTTGCGTAATTTTCGCAAAACACGCATGGTGCAAACCCACTCTCCATACTCTATCGATTGGTACCCCTACCGCGCACCTACCTTGAAACAGGTCACGGAGCCAGCCGAAAAACCTCCAGTTCTCATTATTTTTGAACGGACTTTAAGTGAAGTCACCAAGCTAAAGAAGCAGCCACCTGGTACTTCTTCAGGTCTAACGTCTCACCGCTCGGAGGTGCTCCGTCTGAGGTCTAATAGACCCTCCAAAAGTTAGAGATTGGTGTCAGTTGTGGTGACTTGCTGCTGCTCGGTACAGCCATCACTGGGACGATGGAAGGACTCGCGACGCATCAAACTGTGCATCTTTGGCCGCTAACCAGTCGACAAAGCCGCCCATCACCTTCGATATCCTGAAGCGCCACATCACTGTAGCAAACGCTTCATTTGGCAAACGCGAGAGATAAATGTGTACTGCCCACAGAGCGGGCATAAGGGCCAACATCCGGTTGCCAGCCGCCAAATCGATACTGGTAGAATCCTGCTTCTTTGACAAATGACGCTCCGTGTGGCCGGATAGATGGCTACCACACAAGAAGCCAGATATGTCTATTCTCGCGATGGAGGGTAACTCACTCTTGGGACTTTGGCAACACAGTATAGGCTTTGCCATACATTCCGCCGAGGCCGAATTGCGAAGATTGGCACAAATCGATCTTATGGGAGACTGCCTTTCGCTTCTGGTCGAGTCTTCCAGGAAGCGTCCCATTTCAGGCGAAACGTCCTTAGGGTTACTCGCCGGCGGAGGGATCTTACCTCCGCTCAACAGCGCGCAATCGAACAACGAGCAAAATCTGTCGGCTATCCCTTTACCCATCACGGGTGCCCAAATGGGTCAACGAAAATTTTTTCGTACCTAAGGTGCATTGTTTTGCGCGTGCGGTCTGCGAACAAGGAATGATGCGCATCTTTCGTCTCGTTATCTGCATTGTTTTGCGAGTGCGGTCTACGGACAAGGAATGATGCTCATCTTTCGCGATCGTAGGCTGCAGACAAATTTGTTGGGGTCTTCATTTTGCGAGTGTGGTCTGCGGACAAGAATTGATGCCCATCTTTCGTGATAAGACAAGCTTTTGAGGGCCATGTTTTTGGCAAGTTCACAAAGCACACACGAGTGACAGTTTCAAAGAGCAGCAAACATACGAGTGACAGTGGAACGGTACGTAATGTCGGAGAACGGCTAGCTGATTCCCCCGTTCATCCCGTCACCATTATCACCGATCACAACTCGCTCGTGACGCTCAATAATCAGAAGGAACCGACCCCCAAAATCCATCGGTGGGCGCTCATCATCGCTGATTATAAGCCCAAGTTCATGTACCGCAAAGGGAAAATGCACGCACTCACTGACTGTCTTTTGCGCATGAGACTGACAGTCGATTCGTCTTTGGTCAATCTTGGCGATTTGGAGCAGTGCAATCGCGAAGTGGACCCCGACGCGGTGCCCGTTTGGAGATGTGCGCACAAACCAAAAGAGCAGGCAGACGGCATGACAACAGAGCCAACGGCCGACACTTGCCACTGCATAGTGACATGCTCGCAGGCCACCACGAAAGAGAATCAGCAACAAGCGACTGCCAACTCGACTGCTGCTCCCCCTATCGGCGACGGAGCGCAATTAACATCGGCCGAGACCGCAGCGCCCCCGATGTGATGGAAGAGTTGTTCCAACAGGTAGTGGACGACTCAGAGACCACGCAGGCGCCCAATACGGATCCGTTGCCACACGGTGTTACCAATCGGCCGGAAGAAATCCCTGTGGGCGAGCCTGAAGAGAGGAATTGGGCGGTGCATGTGCATGAGTGGGAGCATAATGGCGATCAAGAGAAGATTCGTGAAGCGCAGCACCTAGACCCAACGCTAGCCAAAATTATCGATCAGCTGGCTACGGGCCCTGTGTGCACTGCGACACGTGATTATTATCTGCAGCAGGGCGTGCTCTATGTCCACTCTTGGCAGGGTGACAAATTAGTGGTGCCTAAGCAGGAGCGCTACACGTTAGTGAAAGAGGCGCATTCTAGTTTGACCGGCGGCCACTTCGGACCTGGAAAGTGCCTCAGGCGACTGCAGAAGCGCTACTATTGGCCGGGCTGGAAGGGGACATTTGGAAGCACTTGCGCGGGTGTGTGACGTGTGCCGCGCGCCAAGGGCAGGGGCTGTCGGCGCAGCCCTATCTGTCCCCAGTCCCCATCCCCACTCAGCCGATGGATAAGGTCGGTATGGACATCCTAAAAGTAGCTCAGAGCGAGAAGGGCCCCACACACATTCTGACACTTGTCGACTACCTCTCGCGCTACTTATGGGCCTATCCACTATCCAGCGAAACGACCGACGAAGTAGTGGACGTGCTGCGCAATCACTTCTTCAAACACTTCGGCTTTGTGAAGGAATACGTCAGTGACCGCGGCATAGCCTTCACTAGCGAAATCACCGAAAAGCTCATGCGCATTTATGGCATCAAGCAGAGCTTCACAGCGCCTTTGCATCCCGCGGCGAACGGTCTGGCCGAGGCCCAGAACGGGATTCTGTTGGAAGTGATCGCCAAGGCAGTGTACAAGCACCAGGTGGACTGGGTGGACTTGTTGGGTGACCTGGTGGTCGGCATCAACTGCACGCCCCAAGAACATCTGAAGGCCCGCGTGCTTCAAGTTCTGTTTGGCCGCGACCCCAATCTCCCCTCTGCTTCCATCTTTTCCAAGGTGCCATCCCCACATGCTTCTTCAATGACCCATTGGCTCGATCGATTACACCACGACCTGTGCCTAATTTGGGCTGAAGCAAGGAAGGAGCTGGAGAAGGCGCAAGCTAAGACCAAGCAAACGTTCGGTCGCAAGCGTCGCGGTGTAGAATTCAGCGTAGGCAGTTGTGTCTGGTGCAATTATCACAATCCACACGCTGGCAAGCTGCAATTATGTTGGTTTGGGCCGTATGTGATCAGACGAATGTGGCCAAGTGACGCCATGGAGATTGTCCTGGAAGGGATGGCCGATACGGTACCCGTGGTCGGCTGTGCAGATGCGACGACCGAATACCATACGGCGCACGCCCACTCAAAGACGACGAACCCACGAGCCACCAGAGAGAAGGGCGTCATCAGCGCGAATCGGCCAATCGGTTGAATTGGGATGCTATTGTGCGCCGCGTAGTAGATCTGGACGTGCAGAGTGCTACGGTAGCCCTGCTGTGCGAACGCGCACTGGCCGAATTGCTAAATGACTCATCGGCGCTATCTACTGACCTACAGTATTACCAGTGCGCCGATAGTGAGTGTGACAAATGCACACGTTCCCCTTCCTCTCCAGAGAACAACATGGAGTTGTGGGGAAGGCAGCGTGGAGAGGCCGTCGAGCGCACCCCCTACGAGCGCATCCACACCTCGAGCTGGAACGAGGATGACGAGACTGACCTACAGACCGCTCGTCTGGAAGGCACGATGCCCTCCGACTATGCCGAATTCACCGCCTACTACAACGCCAACCAAGCGACGAGTGAGCGAGTATCGAGAGGCAGGCGCGAGGCAGTGCCACGGTGGGCGAGAGAACAACAGTTGTTCCTGGCGGAGAAAGGTTCGATGATGACTGGGACGTCGACGAGTGTGGAGTATGACGAGAAGTGCAACGAGTTCAAGCGCGACATTCGGGCCGCACGCGCTCGTGCAGAATGGAGTCTTCGTCTGCACCGCCACTCATCATCACCAAAATAGATCGCGAAAGCAACATCAGGAATTGCTACAGCAGGTGCAGATGAGCACGGTCACGACACACCAGCAACAAGTGATGGCGGAACAGCTGCAGTTTCAACAGAACATTGCGCAGCTCACATCGGGTGTGCCGCCGCCGTATTTCCCCGCCGGTACTGTATACGTGACACAAGAGCCACTCGGGGGCACTACGTTTGTCACCGTGCCTGCACCTGTGTCTCTCACGACGCCGCCCCCTGGAGTGAGCTTGGGAACTCTCGGTCAGGTACCATCGCCCGCTCCCACCGCCATCCCACCGCGCTCGAGACTACCAGCAGCAGCCACCACAGCGCCCCATGCTACAGGCGCCCTACGTGCTTTCCACGCCACCCGCTCAAACTGTCACTTACCATATGATGCCACCCTTCACGGGACACTACCCGGCCGCTCCCCCTGGGACCCCACAGAGTGTGCTCCACTTGCCATTGGTCGCGCAACCCCGCACGGGCCCTGCCCCTCGGCCGTCACGCAGCGAGAGTGTAGAGCAGGGAGTGGATAGGGGAGGACGCGCGAGTTCTGGTTCGTGAGGAGAACAGTCGGGTTCAGACGCCGCCGCCCCCGTCGCCCACACAAAGCGTCTACCCGCCGGCCAAGCACGTGGCATCAGCCGGCGTCAGCACACGACCCGCCGCGCTTCTGCCAATGCCGACAGCGCCCCCTACCGGTCAGACACGAAGACAACAGCCTGGGTTGTTAGCGCGAGGAGGCGTTCCAGCGAGACAACAAACGGCGCGCACTACTATGGCTAAGTACCGAGCCAGATGGCTGGAAGGCGTTGCCAAGCCAGCCGGGATGGCCCGACAGCGTGGGCCCAGCTGTGTGGCCTACCAAGGTCGCAGTCTGTCAACGCAAGTGCAACGCATGCAGCGCCCCACATCAATTGGCACGCGCCGCCACCCAGCGCATTATGCCAAGCAGAAGAAGCTGCTCGAGGAGGCACAGGCTGTCCATGACGCTTTCACTGCCACCGTTGGTAGTCGAACGGAGAAAGTACGCGATCAGCTGCGCCTCGAATTCCTACCCATGTGCGAAGATGGCGTCAACATCGACGAGTGCGATGTCATCAGCGGCGACCATCTCTCTGACATGTACTTCGCGTATAAGGGCCAGAGTTTGACGGGTCTCGACCACGCCGATCGTGTGTATGTGATTGACGTACCCACCCTGGAGCGCCGCTGCATCGAGTTCATGCGCTGGATGGACCACCACGACTGCTACATGCTGTTCGCCGACACCGAGGGCCGTAACTGGTGCAGCATCACGAAACCCTTCGAATCAGGCAGCGCGAAAGTGAAGTTCCAGCGCCGCGAGGCTTGGCTGAAACGCAACCCAAGTGCAAAAGAAAGTGACTATCCGGGCACGAAGGGCATCAGCGTAAACATCCTCTTTCGCAGGCCCAACAAAGACGAGACGTGGTCGAACGAGTTCCACGTGCCAGCCACGCATCTGCAGATCACAACTTCGATGGTACCCTCTCCATGGTGGTTGACCTCACATTTCTCAAAGCACGACTGGTGCAAACACAGGCGCTACCACTTCCCCGCCGCTCTCAATGGTCTGTTCACCTACAAGGGAAGGATGCCCGATGGTTCCCTAGGCAGCGCGCCGCGCATGATGGCCATGTTCTGGGACTTCCGTTCGGATTTGGCGTGCCTATACCGCACGTACGTCGACATCGCCGGCCGTCTCATGAGCCTGAAAATTCACCATGACTTCATCACGGGCGACAAGGACATGATCGAGCGTGACGAATTCTGTCACCCGCTTCCCAATCTGCTGATCGAAACGCCCTATGCCGACCTGGGCGGCCGCACACGATAAGATCCAGCTGGGATTCAAGTGCGTCAATCAAGACGCCAAAGCGCAGTACCCCATTCAGTGCACGGTTTCCCTCGCAAATGCAGCGATCGACGTGTTGAAGCGCGCTGAGTGGGCGGACGCACACAAGCTGTGGCATGCAGCCCTGTGTGGAGCAGTTGAGTGCCTGCGCCGGCATTCACAAGCTGTCTGAGCCTCGCAAACGCAACGAGCGAAAGGGCGTCAACAGCTACCATTTCCCATTCGTCTCCTGGTGCTTCGGCATGCGCCTCGACCAACATGCCCCGACTCCCCATCGGAACGCGCTGATCAACTACATGATCAACGACTGCAGGCAGATGGATTTCGTCGTGTGGCATCTCTGCCTCAACATGCCCAGTTTCGATGCGGAGATGACGGGTATCGCTCGTGGTATTGGGGATGGGAACGCATGCGCCGCCACATGCGAAATTACATGCGCACGCACCACCACCCACGACAGTCAGAAGTGGAGTAAGACAGCCGACCAAAAGGAAGCCGGTACGGCCGACACCGCACAGGTCCAGCCTATCGGCAGCGAAGAAGCCTCGGCTTCTGCTTCGGAGGAACGGTTGTTGGTCATGTCGGACGAGACTCTGCCCATCCCTGACGACATTCGAAAGATCTTGCAAGGATGGGTCAACACCTATCTCGACAACCCCGATCGATGCTAATTGGTGTGCTCTGCTTCCCCACTGATGATGCGCGGGTTCACGCTGGCTGAGAACCAATTCGGCGCGCGATATGTTGATGTAGTGCACGATCGACTGATGGCAATCGACGTCGCCAGCGGATTCAGCACCTCGTCTCTGTAGCGCGTGCAGCTGCACTACAATATCGCCAACTACGTGCTGTTCGTGCGCACGGCTCGCAAGGCGCTGCGAGTGGCTAGCGCCAACTACTGGTCCACTCTGAGTCAAAATGAACTGGCTCCGAGTCAGCTCCAAACCGTGTTGTGAAGTCCTGGATGCTGATTGGTTGGCCACGAAGCAAAGGGTGGATAAAAGCAGAGAGTTGGGGTGTTTTCTGCAGTTGCTTCATTTCTTGCGATGGACTTTGGTCAACTGCTGCAAGAGTTCTCCACTCCGCCTTCCGAGATGGCTTCCCAGCTTCCTGCCTACGAGATGGCGTCCCAGGCTCCGGACCTTCCTGCCTACGGCCTCGACTCGCAGCTCCCTTTCTACGGCCTCGACTCGCAGCTGCCTCCTGTGCCAGAGGACGACAAGGACCTGCTGGTCAACCACCCCTCATTCAACAAGGGTCCTCGGAAACGGGTGCCCATCAAGGCCAAGGCGGGCATCTCCAACAACGACAAGCTCTACAAGGAGATTGAGGAAGCCCCCTTCAAACGTCCCAAGGCTCCGGCCAAGAAGAAGGTAGAAGAGAAGCAGGGTGACAAGGCTGCAGAGAAGACTGCTGAGAAGACTGAAGAAAAGGCCTCTCAGACTGACAAGAAGGCGCCTGATGTGATTCTGCTGCAGCCGTACTTCCACGTTGATCTGCACGTGTGACTCGCTCATTCCTGTGTGAACTGTGTACGTTGGCCAGTTTGGCTGCCGAGAAAGTGTTTGTGCTGTTGAGGGTGGGCTCTGTGTGGTTGAGGGTAAAAAATCTGACCCCTTGCCTTGCCTAAGGGTCGAAAATCTGAACCCTTGGTTGGTATGAGGGTCAAAAATCTTACCCCTTGCTTTGAGTCAGTTCGAAAACTTTACCCCTTGCCTTGCGTGAGGTTCAATAATCTTATCCCTTGCCTTGCGTGAGACTCAAAACTCTGACCCTTGGGCTATATGCAGGTCAAAACTCTGACCCCTCGCACTATTGGGTGCTCTTTTACAGGGGGCTTGATTGTTGACTGGTGAAGTCTGAGGACCCTCAGAAATGGATTCTTCTCATCGAGACGGTTTCAACGAACCCCTACACGACCACATTCGGCAAAGGCAGCAACGAGTTATGGCCCGACCACGTTTGCGTGGCCCGCGTGGACGTGGTGCGTGGTACGTCGTCGCCGATGGCACCATTGGATTCCTCTCGTCAAGGCGGTTTCAACGAACCCCAACAACGCCATGTTCCGACCATCCAATCAAAAGTTGTGGCCTGACCACGTTTGCGTGGCCGCCGCGTGGACGTGGTGCGTGGTACGGGGTCGCGGATAGCACCATTGTAATTTTCTCGTCGAGACGCTTCAAACGAACCCCTACAACGCTATGTTTGGATGAGCCAATAAAAAGTTGATTTTTGAGGCTAAAAAAGTGCAAAAATAACGCTCGTGGTACATTTGGGGGTGACGGCATTGGTGCCATTGAATTCGCCTCGTCGAGACGCTTCAAACGAACCCCTATTTGATATGGTTCCGATGTGTTTTGAATTTGTTAACAATTTGTCAGTATGCTGAAACTCCCTTTCGTGGGCGACGTTTTTGCCCCCAGGGCATTCGTGGTAGGTCGGAGGGGGTCGGCGTGGTCACCGTTGGATTCTACGCGTCGAGGCGGTTCAGATAGACTACTGGCGCCCCCTGGTGGATGCACGCAACAACCAGAAATTCAAATTTCGCGGATCCCCTCTCGGCCGGTAGGCGGCGCTGCGCACGTTTCTCTTCCTGGCCGGCAGGCGGCGTTGCAGTCGCTCACAGCAGGAGGTCCTGGCCTTATAAGGGTGGAGATCAGTGGCCATCTTCAGTCCCTGCACCCACTTTACCTCTCTCCCCACCACCAACGCATACACAGTAACGGTAGGTAAGGTCGTAGGCGGACACAGTACATAGGTGAGGGGCAGACGCGCACGACATTTATTCACGCAACACGCACAGCTATAGACGCTCAGTTGAGGGGTGGTTTGAGGGCTTATTCAGACTTGCTTGGGCTTGGTGGTGGTGGCGTGCTGCTTGGGCTGTAGGGAGAGAATGGAGTGGTGTGCTTAGGCTTAGGGTGAGAGAAAATCTAGGGGTGCGCTTATTCGAGACCATGGTTTGTGTCCTGTAATCTACAGAGATGGTACGCTCAATTCAAACGTCACCCTTAGGCTTGGTCGTCAGCTTTGCGTTTAGGCTCACAGTCTGAGGGTTAGGCTTTCACTCTGCGCAATCTCAACCTTAGGCTATCAGTGTGGTCAGAGGAGGCGAGAAGGTGGCGAGAGACTCAATCTCAACCTTAGGCTATCAGCAGGCACTTTTCCCCGCAGCACTTTTCCCCGCAGCACTTTTCCCCGCAGCACTTTTCCCCGCAGCAAAACATCAACTGCACCGCCCTCAGCTCTTTTCCCCGCAGCACTTTTCCCCGCAGCACTTTTCACGGCTTGGCTACTCTATCTATATGGCTCCACTTTGTCGTCTCGGCGTGGCGTGGGGGGGGGCGCGGGGGGTGCGGGTTGGGGGCGCTCCTCTCTTGTGTCGGCGGGGGGCACCTGCGTCTCCCCCCCTCCCCTTCTTTCCTTCCCCCCCTCCCCCTCCTCTCGGGGCCGGCCGGCGCGCTCGGCGCGCGCGCCGCTCGTACGCCGTGGGCTGTGTGTGGGGGTTGGTAGTGGGTAGAGGGGGGAGTCGGAGTGTAGGGGTTTGTTTGTGCATCTTTTCTTCTCTACTGCACACATACATTCCTCACCCCCCCCCCCCCCCCGGGGGGGGGGGGGGAGAGGGGGGGCGCCCCCCCCCCCCCCCGCGGGGGGGGGAATGGGATTCCTGCAAAGCGAGACCCCCGGGCCCGTTTTTTTTATAAGATTTCAACAAAAGTAGCGCTTGCTACTGCCTGTTTGTCAGAAGATGCCGCCATTAAATACAGCGAAGCTCTCTCCAAGCTGTGCGCGCTAACCGACGTGTCATACTCGTGCTATTTGGAGATAATTAGCATTAGCCCATCCCGTAGGAAAATCTCTACAATTGTAAAAGGACGGACGCCAGGTAATCGTAATCGTAAGCAGTCAAGACATGCAGCGACCCACGGCATGCCGCAGTGGATATCTTGGCTTTAGCCCATAGATGATTTGAGATTGCCCTGTGCCACTGCCTGCAATTACATCTGGTTCCGTGCCTTGTGAATACACATCAAAGCCATTTGAGTTTAGCCTGTAGTGTTTGGCTTCAGCGTAATAGAACACGTGACACACAAGTATCACAACAGCTTACATACCATCAAGTTTTAAATTTGAAGACGATTAAGGTTGTGCCAGTGCCGCTTCCAGGGCCTATAAGTAGCCTAGCACCACTCCCCGTGCCTGAAAATACGCCTTGGAGTCTCACAGCGACAACTCTGTAGTGAATGGTGACACAACACTGCAAAAGCGGTGCGATAAGCGGTATGATAAGCGCGAAACCCGAACGTGAACGAAGTGAACCAGACGCAGAATAGGAGTGGCACTAGAAATAAGCATTCAGTTTCAAAACAAACTGTTTTAAAAAAGTGGAGTTGTTTTATTAATACAGAGTGGTTTGACAGTGTTCTAAAGTGGAAGAGTAAAAGAGTGGATACTTTTGTAAAGTATTTCGAAGCCTTTCCGATATGACGCGCGCCCGCCCGCAGTCCACTATTCATGCGCTACTTCTGACACGCTCCTTTCTGAGGGATTCTTGCAGGGCAACATTGGGATCGCCCGGGATTAATTTTTTGAGCAAGACACGCATTTCTGAGCGGTTGTTGCAAGACAACATTAGGTTGGGATCGCCCGGGATTGATTTTTTAGCGGAAGACATTGTTCGTAAGACAAGGGTTAAAACAAGTCTGTTTTAACAAGGATCACGTGCAGGAGCCCCTGCATAGAAGCACTCCGACCCGACTCGGCAATAGCAGATGGAGGTATTGCGTCGCCTGCTGCGCAACAGAGCGTCTGCGCCAACTGCGTGGCAGCGACGGAGAAGCGTGGAACAGAGGCGGTTACAGAAGTACACCGCCAATCAGCCGTCAAATCACACCCAGCTACTACTACCTACAAATGTACCTATTTAGCCAGTCCAAACAAATCTAGACCGAAAAGATGTAATGCAGGACAGACCCGTCGCTGCTCTGCTGCTCTGCTCTGCTTTAGGTTCTAGCACTAAACTGGATCTAACTCGCTCGTCTTATGTCATGGGACGACATTCGACACATCATTTGAAAGCTTTCGACGTAGTGGTTGGAGAACTATGTAGAGATATACCGTACTCCTTCACGCATTGTCAAAAGATTCTGTCACTTCTTGCGGCGGAGCTTCGGGATCTTGAAAAAGAGTAGAGGGCCAGGATTCCGGTCGGTCCCTATCCCGTAACATGGGCCCGGCGTGTGTAGTGGTCGTATGAGGGCCCGGCGGGGTTTCGGAGCCAATGGGCCGAACTCAGACTGCTTGTAAGCTCGCACTCCCCACCGCCTTCCTCTTCTCTCCAGTTGAAACCAAAGCAGTAGTCGTCCAGGAAGAACCTACATAACGAGCGTCGTCGTCGTCGTCGTCGTCGTCGTCGTCGTCGTCGTCGTCGTCGTCGTCGTCGTCGTCGTCGTCGTCGTCGTCGTCGTCGTCGTCGTCGTCGTCGTCGTCGTCGTCGTCGTCGTCGTCGTCGTCGTCGTCGTCGTCGTCGTCGTCGTCGTCGTCGTCGTCGTCGTCGTCGTCGTCGTCGTCGTCGTCGTCGTCGTCGTCGTCGTCGTCGTCGTCGTCGTCGTCGTCGTCGTCGTCGTCGTCGTCGTCGTCGTCGTCGTCGTCGTCGTCGTCGTCGTCGTCGTCGTCGTCGTCGTCGTCGTCGTCGTCGTCGTCGTCGTCGTCGTCGTCGTCGTCGTCGTCGTCGTCGTCGTCGTCGTCGTCGTCGTCGTCGTCGTCGTCGTCGTCGTCGTCGTCGTCGTCGTCGTCGTCGTCGTCGTCGTCGTCGTCGTCGTCGTCGTCGTCGTCGTCGTCGTCGTCGTCGTCGTCGTCGTCGTCGTCGTCGTCGTCGTCGTCGTCGTCGTCGTCGTCGTCGTCGTCGTCGTCGTCGTCGTCGTCGTCGTCGTCGTCGTCGTCGTCGTCGTCGTCGTCGTCGTCGTCGTCGTCGTCGTCGCCGTCGCCACTCCAAGGCGCAGGAGACGTGGTTCTTGTTCGTGAAAGTGGCTCTCGTGGGCGTCATACTGACTCCGGCGATCTCATGATACAGGACAGTGTCTCCCCGGCCAGAGGTGGCGTTGCAGCGTGACAGTGCAGCATTCGCCCCAATCCACGCAGACTGAGCCGACGTCGAGGCTGGTCAGCTTGGGACAGAAGGTGATCAGATCCCCGTAGCCGACGACGACCGCCATCCTTGGCGCAGTCCCGCGCATGGGCGGCCAAATTTTGACGTGCAGTAGTTGTACGGAGATGCACTTCAACAGTGGCGCTTCCACGGCTATGGATCGTAGTAAGGAGCCGCTCTCTTCGGAGGCGTGGGTCACGTGGAGACGCGTGAGACTCTGACTGCAAACGGTCAATAGCTTCGGATCGTGTTTGTCTCCAACCCACCACAGCGTGAGGTCTTCTTGCCGACGCGTGGAGAGCCGTCGAACGTTGGTCAGACTCTGCAGTGTGAAGGGCAGAGCGTCGACTTCGAATACTTTGGGTTTGTCCGTTTCCAGGCACAGCTCCTCCAGTTCCACGACCAAAGGGGAGAAGGCGTCAGCGCTCGTAAGGTCCCAAATCGTAGCATCGACAGAAGCAGAGGGCGTGGAGCGTTGGAATAACGAGCAATCGCTTTAGAAGGTCGCGAATGGGCTTAGTCCGAGCGCTGTTGACGCCGCGGTCGAAGAGGAAGAGGCGGTCGATCTCCAAGAGGCGTATCACTCCCCGCTGCGGGACAAAGGTCGTCGTCTGCTGCAGCAGCTCCAAGAAACGCCTCTCTGCGTCCCTGCACTGCTTCTAATTGCGCTGTTCCTTCTCTGGACCGATCTCTGAAAACATCAGAAGTAAAGTCGATCTTGGCATCGTTGAGTGCGCAAGGCAACCTCGAATCTAATTACGCCTGTCTATGTACATACAGATCTGTGCAAGAACGAATGGCACCCGATCCACTACTACGCAACTGTACTACAGACCAGCCTAGAGAGGCCTCAGTAGGCACGTGGTAGATCGACCGTACAATGCCTAATGTCGAGCAATTGCCATCACCAGAGGGTGAGTAGAATTTCCCATTCCAGTCGCCGGACAGCATCCTTTTGGGCCAGAAGCGGGCCACTCCGTTCAACTCCAGGCGCAGGCGGCCTGTCGTGGGCAGACACTGGTCGACGAGAAGACTGACGGCCTTCCGGTGGGGGCGGCCGTCGTCGTCGTCGTCGGCGGCTGGTGACGCCCTTCTCCGTGGTCAGAAGCAGCTCGAAGCCCCGCCGGCCCTTGCTACGCACCACCGCTTCCGTCACTCTGACGAGTGACGACTCTGCTGACACTGGAGCAAAGGCGCTCGCACTGCTGGCAGACGCGTCGCAGACTGTCGACGTCGCCGACTACCACACGGGAGAAGATTGCCAGCAGGAGGTCGTCGAGAGGGAGCTTCCCGCGCATCGTTTATCCGTCGTCTTCGTCGCTCGACTAAAAGGTGAACAAATCGACCTTGTGCGGTAGCTGCAACATGCTATGATGATAGGCCTGCTATAGCGAAATGTCATGTCTAGAACAGAACATGAACATCGGAATTAACGTATGAAGTGTGCGGAAGGCTTGCCATACCACATATGTACCTTGAACGACTCTGCGACCAGCGTCACATCAGCGTGGAAGTCGAAGACCTCTCCCAAATTTTTCACAAAGACAAAGACAAACCAAGAACCACAGATGGAAGGGACAGGCTGCTGAATGTGAAGTGAGCTGTTTTTTTTTGACAGAGTGAGCTGTGAGAGTTCTGGAGTCTGGAGTGTGACAGTAAACAAGCTGTGTGTGTGAAAAGTTCAACCTATACTTTGTGTCTGCCAAATCTTGGTGAACAGTGTAGTGAATTTTATTCGCATAATTAGCCGTATCCAGAGAAGGTATCTTGAAAACGTGCACCACAAATCAAGTGCAGCTATTACCACGATACGGTTGTCTGTACAGCTGATCTGTGATATCGCCGCGTTCGCTATATGGTATCGGCATGATACGACGCCGTTGATCTGAAGTTTTATACCTGTGGGAATACGCCACATCGAACAAAAAAACTTGCCAACTGTTTGGTGGAGTCGTTCTCTACCAGAAATTTTGTTTGGTGCACGTATTTCTGCGTTATGACGTTTTTGTCAATTTTGAGAATCTTAGCAAATTGTTGCGTATTTCTATAAAATTCCACATTTGAAAAAAATTCTTTTGTGTTACAAATTGTCCACGGCCTATACGCTTTCCATTTCTGAAGAAATTTCGCCGCTAGCTCATCAGTCAAAAAAGTCGATTTTTGACATTTTCATATTTTAATTGCAAATATCTCCAAATGGCACTTTTTCAAAACTGAAAAGTTGTATCACCAATTGTTACTGGCTTACGACCTTTCAATTTCTGCATTCACATTCATCAATAAAAGACGTTCTGTTTTTGTCAATTTATGGAATTTTGACAAATAATCGCGTATTTCTACAAAATTCCACATTTGCAAAAAACTTCTCCTGCGTTACAAATTATCCGCTGTCTATACTCTTTCCATTTCTGAAGAAATTTCGCCGCTATATCATCCGGTGAAAAAGTCGATTTTTGACATTTTCATATTTTGATTGCAAATATCTCCAAATGGCACTTTTTCAAAACTGAAAAATTGTGTCACAAATCCTTATTGGCATACGACCTTTCAATTTCTGCGTTCACATTCATCAATAAATGACGTTGTATTTTAGTCAATTTATGCAATTTTAACAAATAATCACGTATTTCTATTAAATTCCACATTTGCAAAAAATTTCTTTTGTGTTACAAATTATCCGCGGTCCATGCTCTTTCCATTTCTGAAGAAAGTTCGCCGCTATCTCATCAGGCGAAAAAGTCGATTTTCGACATTTGCATATTTTAATTGCAAATATCTCGAAAATGCGAAATTAGCAACAGAAACGGACATCGGATCCGTACTCAGCGACCTCGACTCTACTTGACCACATATGTCGCATATTTTACTTCGTTGCAACGAACGGACGGACGGACGGACACACAGACAGACATTGTCATCCGTATATATACACCTCGCCGCGCTGAGGCGCGGCGAAAAAAGCAAACCTTTTCAAAGAATTCGGAAGCCTTTCCGACATGTGCTTGCGAGTGGCGAGCCTTATTATGCGTCGTATACAATACACAACAGCAACGAAAGCAGCGCTGGTGGACCGTTGAGCGCAATTCTTGTCTTCCACCTCTGTAGAAGCCAATGCTTGGTGATTCATCCCACCAGTTTGGCTGTTTGGCTGACTGGACTGACTTTCAACATAATAGCCGAACCACTATTTAACCAAGAACTTTTGTAATATCCCATAATTAAGCTACATTTCTGAAAAATCCACACCCAACGTCGACTGAATAACTTAAATAAACTTAACCGAATAGAATCGTCGAGGCGCCGCCATAGAGCAGTTGGTGAATCAGTCTGAATCTCAGGCTTAGGTTTAGTCTCAGGTTTAGAATTAGGCTTAGTGTTTTAGAGTGCGCGTTTGTCGGTTAGCATTTCTTTCACCCAACCTACAAGTGCATGCAGCGTGGATACAGCAGCCCTACTCTTCGGCGTTTCTGTTCCAATGGACACCTTCACCTTCGAACTCAGCAACATTCCTCACCAACTATTCTGCTTCCCTTTCAACCGTCGCTCCTTCAGTAGCGGTGGCGCACCTTGCAGATGCCGCTGGCTCTATTGTCTTCGCACACACTTTGCGGTTGAGGACCCCATTCAGCGTAGATGTTGTACTTGCGATCCACCTGGTTCGGTTCGTGCTGCCACAATTCCGTCGCCACACACTCCCTGCCGGAGGTCACGTAGTCCTTGCTGTAGCGCGAATAGTCGAAGTGGGTGCCATCCGTCCAGCACTCCGCCCTGCCGCTGTCCGCGCACTGAGAACAAAGGGTCTGGGTGTAGGTACTGTAGGCACCGCAGCACAGGCACTGCTGTCTCGCCACTGTTTCTGGTCTAATCGAAACTGATTGTGTGTACGGTATATTAATTGCTGTTAGCCGCTAGTCTACCTACAGTACGGTACCCGTAGGTATCGCACTCGAACTAACGAACTAACCACCATCGAGCTATACAAACGCGCGTCTTGACCACATATATGTACCCTACTATGTCTTGACCACATATATGCACATTCCGACCTTGGTAAGCCCAATCCACTTGAAGTAGTTGGCATGGGGTGTGGAGGAGGCGTCATACTCGGTCAATACAAGCGAGTTGACAGCTTGTTGCTCGTCGAAGTTGTGCACGCTCGCCAGGTCCGAGTTCAAGTACTGAAAAAAACAGCTATGCTTGTGTAACTGGGTATGTACCAAGCTTTGCAGTAGGTACATACATACATGTGCAGTAGTCCATACTGTAGGTTGGAAGCTTCGATTAATCTAGCATTTCTAACCTAGGGAACATTGATTTTGGTGAATGAGTGTCGGGTTCCACCCCCCCCCCCACCCCTGAACAAAATGTGTTACTAATATGTCCGCCAACCGACCAGTTTGCACTTGTCCCTCGCTTGGTACCAGCTGGTGTACAAATCGATTCGGTAGAAGGCGTAGTCGCCCACAATCGTGCAGTCCTTGACCGATCCCGACCGATAGTTCTCGTAGAAAGACACTATTTCCTCGCAAATGGTGGGAGCAGAAGTTTTCTCTTGACCAAATGACGCCACTAGAAAGGAATGACACAAACACCCTCACTCCACTTTAACCACGACTTGTACACTACAGAAATACAGTAGATAGAGCCAACGAAACGCAACTGCACAAATTTTGATCCGCGGCGTTTTGCCAATGATAACCTACTGCCTACGATGTTCAGAGTCAAAGCTACTGCATTCATGCACGCAACACCGAACTTTGCACGTGTTGAACGTCCTTGAAGTTTCAAGATAATCTAAAGATCGTCGGCCTCTTGAAGTCCGCCTCAACCTATGTGCCGTTCACAACTGTTGCGTGGACTGTACCTACGTAGATGTGCGACACTTTCACACAACGACAAGCTTACACATGATCACAAGATCGATTTGAGGTCGACGCGCACAAAGTTGCTTCGTGTCAACAAATCTGAGGTCGGATTTCGGCGGTTTAGCGATTGCAACCAACTCTGCGTTCAGAACCGGTTTTCACTGAACCAAACTTCTGCAACAGTCCAGAGCATAGTCAAACAAGTCGGGCTCACTTTGTTTCTTGAGAAGTGCCAGGTCGCGCATGACTTTCTCAAGTTGACTCTCCCGTTGGGTTGAAGAGACGCAGTGCGCCGCACGCAAGTAGTAGAGCCGCTGTAAATATCGTTGAATGTTTTGGAGAGAATTAATAGGTATCTACCGGTTATAAAAGTTGCGGAGTCCTTACATTTTGCCTACCAAAGACGCAAGAAAATTTCATGTGCCATTTACCTCCGTCTTAATAAGTGACAACAATTACGATTTAGCAAACACATTAATCATTTAGTCGCAGCTATGGGCTCGAGACCTAGCCGAGAAGAGATCGCAGTGTTGCGTTCGCAACCACACTGAACTCTCGGATGTTAACATTTGCACACCAAAACACTTGCCTGCTAAGGCAGTGATGCCACAGAAACTTGCCATGATGTTCTTGGCAGTGTCTCGTATCGTTACTGCACTCAGCTGCGTAGCTGCAGGAAATTAGCAAACTTTCAGTTCAACAGTTCGGTTGGCCGACTATCAAATTCACTCTAAGCCTTAGGACTGATAGCGGGATGGAAAGCCGCATTATGGAAATGGAAAGAGGCTTTCACTCCAGTCGCGCGGCACGAAATCCTCTTAACACAAGTGCCGGGGCTCTTCTTCTTATCAGTTTCTTGATTGCGAGACACATTTAGAATTATTCCATTCGGAGTCGGTCACCTCCAGTCGTCATGGAAATTCAATTTAATTCAATTCGGCTCGATTCAATTCAATTCAATTCAATTCTATTCTATTCTATTCTAATTTAATTTAATTTAATTTAATTTAATTTAATTTAATTTAATTTAATTTAATTTAATTTAATTTAATTTAATTTAATTTAATTTAATTTAATTTAATTTAATTTAATTTAATTTAATTTAATTTAATTTAATTTAATTTAATTTGATTTGATTTAGTTTAATTTGATCTAATTTAATTTAAGTTGATTTAATCTACTTTAATTTAATTTAATTTAATTTAGTTTAATTTAATTTAATTTAGTTTAATTTGATCTAATTCAATTTAAATTAATATTTTATTTAATTTATTTCAATTTGACCCAATTTGATTTTGTTTATTTTAATTAACTTTATTTAATTTAATCTAATTTAATTTAATTTAATTTAATTTAATTTAACTTAATTTGATTTGATTTAATTAGATTAAATTTAATTTAATTTAATTTAATTTAATTTAATTTAATTTAATTTAATTTAATTTAATTTAATTTAATTTAATTTAATTTAATTTAATTTAATTTAATTTAATTTAATTTAATTTAATTTAATTTAATTTAATTTAATTTAATTCTTTATTTAATTTAATTTAACTAAACTTCATTTACTTTCATTCAATTTAATTCAATTTAATTTAATTTATTTCAATTTAATTTAATTCGGGGACGCAGCATACTCCAGAAATTTGAACTCTTGCCACTAGTGACTCTTCTGCTGCTGTGGTCTCCTGACACTTCCAATCGCATAAAAAACACCCCAAATTCGTGATTTCCATCTAGCAATAATCGAAATTCTGAAAAAGTAAACCTTTTATCACCCTAGCAAATTAGCTTAGGACTTCCTTGTTAGGTAAATTGACTTGGATCTTCCTGAAACAAGGCCAAGAACAAGGTGAGGTTACACGTCGAGTCCCGGAGAGCTGCAGAGACTTCGTCGCGCTGCTTCGATTCGACTGGCCCACAGTCACGTCGCTGTTTGCCCATCGAACATGAGACGGCTCTTGTGAACGGTTCGTCTCCCATGCAGCTATCAGATGGAAAAGCTGACGGAGCGAGGCGCTCTCTAGATGCCGCCGCGCGTGGACCTCGACTCCCTGGTCGCCTGCCCAGAGTTGCTCAAGGTTGGAGTAGTATTCTGCTGGTTGACAACGCGCGCACGTTGTTTAGCTTAGTGTGCGAAAAAATCTCTCAACTCACTCCCTCATTCCCTCTCTCTCTCTCTCTCTCTACAGGTGCACAAGCTGCGCCAGCTGCAGGGTGATGTGCGAGAACCTGCACGAACTCCACCAGACGTGTGTGGACAAGAAGATCGCCAGCGCCGATTCAGCGCTGACTTTTACACCGCTGTCCATATTGCCTTGCCGGCCCTCCCAGAAAGAAGCCAGGGCTAGACGAAGGCTGAAAGCTTCCACGTTCGCATAAAGTTGCTGGTCATACACGTAGGCTCCCTGTCTGCGCATCGAGTTCCCGGTTGCGTTGCATTCAGTGCGTGGTGAGTGCGGTGACATTTCGCAGCGTCATTCCATGCCTTCGAGTCCTGCGTTGTTCTCTATCGCCTCTATCGCACGGTAGGCTTGGTGTCGTTCGTGTTCCGTTTCGTCGCGCGAAGTGAAGTTGGTTTCGTTTCTTTCGTAAGCGATTTTGAACTGACGAGTGCAACAGGGGCGCGCCAAAATTTATGCGTGATGACAAAATCATGTTCCAGACAATGTAATAATGGCCCTTTGCAGACACGAGAGTAACTGAGTGTTGAGGAGTACGTTTCGGTCTACGCGGCGCCAGCGCTGTAATGCAGCACCCCCGATCCCCCCCCCCCCCCCCCCCCCCCCCCCCCCCCCCCCCCCCACCCAACCCTCCCAGTTAATAGGTAACTCTCACACCAGAAGATTTATTCGGGCGGGTATTTCGACAACGGTGCGCAACGCTCTCCGCGCCATGGCTAAGTTCAAGACTTACGGCCTCAAAGACGCACTGCCGCAGTGCGTTTACCGTAAATACTCTAATAAGGCCCCGGGGAGGGGAGCTGGATGCCTCATAGTACACATACAGTAAGCCTCATAGTATGTACGCATACAGTATTGTGCATAAGGGATGAGGCACTAGTGGAGGCGGGAAGGTTATTATTTCAACCTCCCTATATGAGAAGGTACGATTGTAGAGAGGGAGGGCTTATTACACTATTTGCGGAAGTACCGGTTCGCACAATATGTAGCGCAATCTGTTGGGCCATCCTCTGTCTGGCGCAAGGGTCTCTAGGTGGCGTGGATTAGAACATTACTGCTATTGGGATGCGGTTCATCAATTCACCAGGAATAGAGTTGATCGTCCGACTGTCGCCCACGTTGAGCTTTCAAAACGTCCAAAATATGAGTGTGCCAAACTTGTTTGTCACTACTATCCTACTACCTCTTCTGTATTCGCCGCCACTTGTAGGGTTATTACACCCGGCAGCGATACGGTATGTCGATTTGATTCGGCGCTGCAATACATTGTTACGCATTATAAAGTTCTGAACCTTTCGGCGAAGTCCTTTGTGAAATGGTGCTCGTGGGTGGAAAATAGCGGCCAATGAGTGCGGATTTGCCTGCCACCTTGCCCCAAAATAGTTCCTTCAGAGTAATAGACACCGTAACCGGTAGACCGTTGAAATCCGGCGCTTCTCTGGGCAGAGTCTATGTGAGATTCCAGAATTTCTCCGATAGAACTGTCGACGTTTTGTGGGCAAATTATCAGGTTACAGTTTGAGTTTTATTGTGAAATTACGTGTTGGATTTGCGCAAAATTAGGCACCTTTTTAGTCGGAATTGGTGCGTTACGCCGTGTTGCCGCCTCAGAATTATTTCGACGTCAATACCTACGAGAATCACCCCTGGGTGTTTAGAGATAGGAGCACTGGTGAGCTGGTTCGTTTTTTGGTAATTTTGTGATACCTAATTTGTCTTTATAAGCTGTATTTTGACTAGTTTCAATTTATTTGTGCAGTGCTAATCTGCGTACCCGTTACCACTATCTTGAGACACAAACGTTTTAGTGCACAAGCTATACTGAATCACATGTCACATCGCATTGCTTGTCATACTCAGTGCACTATGCCACTTTGTAGTGTTTACTGTTTGTTGCAGGCGACCCACTGGTTGTGCTGCCTAACAGAGGCGAGGTATATCGCCCCAGGCAATCTGAAGCTCAGAGAACAGTCACCAGACTCTTAGTGCCCATTGGACTGCCCTGTGGGTGGTACTTTTGTGGCTATTTGTAGCAATTTCGTTTTTGTTGTAATTTTTTGTCTCTTTGTGAATTAGAATGGTTGTACACAATTTGCGGTATGCGTTACTATTTGCGTAAATTGTGTGAAATTGTAATTGTTTGTGCAGCTATTTTGTGCGCTGAATGTGCCTCAATTCTACAATATTCTCCTTTTGCAGTTCTCTCACTGGAAGAGCTTTCACTTCGCTCGTTGCGCGATAGCATTTACTGTCGCGCTATCACAAATCCCAATAATTCCGTCCCGAATTCAAAGCTGTTTAATTTGGAGAATTTTGAATTGCCGCTGGAATTGAAGAATCGCCTCAGGCGCTATTTGGAGAAGAAATTCGAATATAGGAGCGCTAATTTCTTCTCTCCCCAGGACTATTTCTATTGGGTGCAGCAGCAACAGGCGCAAATTCAGCAACAACAACTGCAACAAATACAACAGAACAACAATAATAATGCCAATGGAAATTGGTGGGTGTTAGTATTTTTGCGAGCGAAAAATGAAGAATGTGCAACTTCTTTGTGTATGTTTTTTCGGTGGCTACTGGCTTGATAAGTGGGGGGTGGGGGGTGGGGGGTTAGCGGGAGAAGGGGGGTCGGGCCGTAGAATTTTGTAAAGAGGCAAATTTGCGTTGTAGTTGTAGGGGTGATTTAATCCAAAGATTTTATCTGTGTTTTGGCTGTAATGCTATGATATACGAGTATTCACTGCACTGTTTACGCCATCGCGAAAATTTGTCGCTATTCACAGGGTTACAGACAATTTTCTCAATTCGGCGTAAATTTTTTTATTGACTGACGTCTCCAAGCGCAAAACTGTTCTGTTTTCAGAAACGGAATTCCAAAATTCCATCGAAAATCGCCGCTTCGACGAATTTTTGTCGGCTTCTATCGAAAAGATCGAGTTTTGTAAATTCCTTCAAAATCGCGCCAATTTCGACAGATTTGTGGTGGCGCTGTCAAATTTCGGCCAATTGTCAGTCAAGAAAATAGGTGATTTGCTATTCGAGAAAATCCGAAATAATCCAGAAAACTCTGAGTTTTCCACCTTCGTATTGTGGCAGCTGTGCGAAAATACGGATTTTCTGAAATTCCACACTTTGAGGGAGCATTTTGCAACGAATTTGAAAGAATTGGTGAAAATTGTTAAGAAATTGGATTCTACAGGGTGGAGCTGCGGTGTGTGTTTGGAAATAATTTCTGCTATGAATTTGTGCTAACAACGTACCGTAAACACTCTAATAAGCCTCCCCCCACTCAAATAAGCCCCCCCCCCCCTCCAATAGTACACTGGTATACCCCTAGAGGAAGGTTGAATAAATAAGCCCCGGAGGGTGGCTTGTTAGAGTATTTACGGTGTGCCGGTGAGGTGACGCACTATTCACAAAGGTTACACCGATTGTTTTCAGCCCACCTCAAATGCTCTCTGGTCGCTGTGCGCTTGCCGAATCTCCTTTACAAAATGCTGCCTGAAAATGCGTTGAAACCGGTGAAAAAGTTGCTGAAGATAGCAAATTCCAAAATCGAAGACGACAGATGTTTGACGCCGGCTGACTGCTTGGGGATTTTGGCGTATTTGGAGGTACAAAGTGTGAAATTGCTGTCTTAGTTATTTTGACAATGTTTGCTTCATTCCGCTTTAATTAAAGGTGGCGGGGTCTTTTCCCGCGGCGTGTTGCGTGATTACCGTCCGAAAGCACGCCACTCGCCTTTATGGGGAGATTGTCAGCTTGATGAAAACCCAAATGAGAGATTTGAATTTCGAACTGACTTTGGAACGATTCTCTAGAAATTGTGCCGTTTTGGCGCAATTCTGCGAAAATGACGCACTGGAGACGTTTTGTCGGGAAAGTGTGGAAATTGCGGCACAATATTCGGATGGATTCGAGGTGAATATAGAAACTGCATTTTCTTGCATTATAAAATATTTTGATATAATAGATTTATTATTAAATTTTGACGTTTTAATATTGTGTTTGCTTACATAATGCATTCATTTTAATGTGCGTTTATTAAATAATAAATTATTAAAATTAAGGGCGAAATATTGAAATTTACTAGCATAATTCCAGAATATGATTCGTAAGCTGTGTAATTTCTTTTGAGGGAAATCTTGTGAAAATTTGGCTACTCGAGGAAAACTTCTGGGGGGACCACAATTTGCGCCTATTGTCATTGCGCGCTATTTTGGTATCATTCGGGGACTATTTTGAAACAGAAGGCAACTATTTTGAGAAACTTCTCGAGCTAATTTCCCACAAATCCAGCGAGAGAAAGCGCAAATTTTCCTTCGTATATGGGAAAATCTTTGGAGAATTCATGAAACGCTACAAAAATAGCGACGCCGTTGAAAATAGCGCCGCAAAGAGTGATTCTGAGGACAAATCTGGCCATTTGGTGGAAATTGTGACGATTTGCGACAAAATCTGGACATTTCTCTCGCAAGAAGAGAGTGCCATTTTGGCGGCGAGTTTGATATTTGTGGGCCTTCTTTCGCTGAAAATTGGACGCGTGAAGGGTACGGAATTTTAATTCTAGATTTGTATTTTGGTATGGTTTTGTCGAGTATTTTGTTCCAAATTGTGTTCGTGGTACTATCGTCTGCAAAGTGGTGGTAGTGATGTGGAATTAAGCCCATTTTCTACGATTATTTTCTAAATTGTTTGTATTTTTGAATTTTGAATAGAATTTGCGTCTTGCAAAACTTTTTATGTTTCAGGCAACTTTCTCTCTGTGGTCCAACCGACTGTGCGCGCGTTTAGCGCTATTTTCACAAAGCATTCCAAAAACTTGACCGAATACACCGCGAAAATTGAAAACTCCAGTATTTGCCACGTTATTGCTGCGTTCGCCAAACACTTTGTCGAAAATGGAAATGACAATTCGCAAAATTTAGAATTGTTGTCCATTTTGGCGAAAAATCGCGCCGAGTCTGAAAGTGGCGACGATTTCAAATCGACACTGAAAGCGTTCAGAAAAATTGTCGAGCGGAACAATTTTGAAAATGAATCGGATGTATTTTCCGGATTAAATCAAATATTGTTTGTGCTAAATATTGTGGAAAATCTGAAGTCGGCTGAGAATTTTGGTTCTGTTCTGGAGAAATTCGATCCGTATATGAGGAAGATTTTTGAAAGAGGTGATGTATTTTGTTTTATTTAATAAATCGTTTAAATATTTATTAATACATTCCGCCAGTACTGATTAATAATATACTTAATTAGCTATCATGGTTGGCGCGGCAGCGCCAAACCGTAATATGTTCCATCTCGGCCGCGCGCGCCTTTTCCCATCATCACGATGTTTGTTTCTCGGGCTGTACTAAACGGAATTGAATGAAATTTGGTACACTAAAGGACATTGTCATAGACAGATTAAATTCCAAATTTGGTGAAAATCGGTTAAGTGTAGCGAAAGTTACAGGCGAAAAAAGGATCGTGGCGCGTTTCTTGTCCCAACGGCGGGGGGTGAATTCTTCTTCTTCTTCTTCTTCTTCTTCTCCTTCACGTCACGCTCTAACGTCCATCAACAGGACCTCGTCGAGTCGCCTGCTATTCTTCCCAACCGTGGTTGCGCGCTATACAGTACAAGCCCCAGAGTGCCCCCGCTCGTTCAGGAGGCCCTGCATACGTGTCCCAAAAATGTCCTACTCATTCTGTGCGTGTCTCAAAGTGCCCCCGCTCGTTGAGGAGGCCCTGCATACGTGTCCCAAAATTGTCCTACTCGTTTTGTACGTGCCTCAAAGTGCCCCCGCTCGTTCAGGAGGCCCTGCATACGTGTCCCAAAATTGTCCTACTCGTTTTGTACGTGCCTCAAAGTGCCCCCGCTCGTTCAGGAGGCCCTGCATACGTGTCCCAAAATTGTCCTACTCGTTTTGTACGTGCCTCAAAGTGCCCCCGCTCGTTCAGGAGGCCCTGCATACGTGTCCCAAAAATGTTCTACTCGTTTTGTACGTGCCTCAAAGTGCCCCCGCTCGTTCAGGAGGCCCTGCATACGTGTCCCAAAATTGTCCTACTCGTTTTGTACGTGCCTCAAAGTGCCCCCGCTCGTTCAGGAGGCCCTGCATACGTGTCCCAAAAATGTTCTACTCGTTTTGTACGTGCCTCAAAGTGCCCCCGCTCGTTCAGGAGGCCCTGCATACGTGTCCCAAAATTGTCCTACTCGCTTTGTACGTGCCTCAAAGTGCCCCCGCTCGTTGAGGAGGCCCTGCATACGTGTCCCAAAATTGTCCTACTCGTTTTGTACGTGCCTCAAAGTGCCCCCGCTCGTTCAGGAGGCCCTGCATACGTGTCCCAAAATTGTCCTACTCGTTTTGTACGTGCCTCAAAGTGCCCCCGCTCGTTCAGGAGGCCCTGCATACGTGTCCCAAAATTGTCCTACTCGTTTTGAACGTGCCTCAAAGTGCCCCCGCTCGTTCAGGAGGCCCTGCATACGTGTCCCAAAATTGTCCTACTCGTTTTGTACGTGCCTCAAAGTGCCCCCGCTCATTCAGGAGACCCTGCAAACGTGTTCGAAAAATGTCCTACTCGTTTTGTACGTGCCTCAGAGTGCCCCCGCTCGTTCAGGAGGCCCTGCATACGTGTCCGAAAATTGTCCTACTCGTTTTGTACGTGCCTCAAACTGCCCCCGCTCGTTCAGGAGGCCCTGCATACGTGTCCCAAAATTGTCCCACTCGTTTTGTACGTGCCTCAAAGCGCCAACGCTCGTTCAGGAGGCCCTGCATACGTGTCCCAAAATTGTCCGACTCATTTTGTACGCGCCTCAAAGTGCCCCGCTCGTTCAGGAGGCCCTGCAAACGCGTCAAAAAAAATCCTACTCGCTTTGTACGTGCCTCAAAGTGCCCCCGCTCGTTCAGGAGGCCCTGCAAACGCGTCCCAAAATTGTCCTACACATTTTGTACGTGTCCCAAAGTGCTCCCGCTCGTTCAGGAGGCCCTGCATACGTGTCACAAAATTGGGACACTTATTGCAGTTGAGTAGACAGAAAATACAGTATCAGATTATCCAAAGGTTTCAAGACTCTTGCACAGTTTTCGATTATCCAACGCTTTTATTCCACAATACGCGACACGACACATAGAACCTCACGACTTTCCACAACAAAACACCCTGTAGCATCTATCACTCACTGTACTTGTGAAATTTCCGGTAATCTTTGTAAATCTGTTCAAAAACCTTTTTCTCGGCGGAATTCAGATTTGTAGCCAGCAGCGAAATTCCATACTGATCACAAATGGCCAAAAAACGATAAATCGCCGCGTATAACACCGAGTGACAGGCGGAATTTTCGATTTTTACAGGGTGGTCGCAGCGAAGTTTCACTATATCGGCCACAAAGTAGGGCGCGAGCTGGAATTAGAGCAGATTTTCGCCAGTTTGAAAACAATTGATGCATCTCATTTAAATTCGTAACGAAACAAAACTCCAGCCGATATTTACACGAGAATTTGCCTCAAACTAAACCTTCAATTACATATATACAACAAGGCAAAACAAAAACTAAATACAGTATCCTAACATATTACAGTATTCCACAAACGGCACAATACAATTTTAGAACACAAATCACTCACTTTTACAAATTCCGCCTTTCTGCCAGAGATCAACTGCGCGATTCGCTCGAATAGGCGACAGCAACGAAATAATATTTTTGTGCTCTCTTCGTCAAATTTAGTGCCGCAATATTGCCCAAATAACGCGCCCGACACACCTCTAATAGACACCGCGAGTGAATGCGGAAGATTTTCGCACAATATAGCGCCGTAGCGATGCAAAATAGCGCCCAATAGCGAGTGGTATTCTTCTAAAATCTGACGATATTCGGCTATTTCCAAATTTCTTGCGTCTCGGCTCAAAATAATGGCTGACTGCGTCAGAATAAGTGTCACAATGTCGTTCTGATCGCCTTTCGAATAAAGTAGCGACGAGACAGAAAATTCACAAAAGTGCCGCAAAAAATTGCAACACATGCGCCAAATTAGAGGTATTTTTGCCGGAGTTTGTGTTCGACAGCACTTTTTTGCAAAATCAGTTGCCGATTTTCGGCAGAATAGTGGACGGCCATGGAACCTAAAAGAAAAAAATATATGTGAATTCCAAAGTTACGCAATATTTTCTAAAACTAAAACCCACCTGACAGGAAAATCGTCCCGAGTAACGCCATGTTTTCTCTGGCGCATTTTACGCGTAACTTTTCCAAATTCTCCTCGTCAAATCTCAGCAATTTCTCCTTCGCCAGATCAAATAGTTCCCATTTTCGTTAATTTGCGGCCAACAGACCAAAATAGCGCCACAATAGTCGTCTTCCTCAGCGGCGGAAA
The DNA here is from genome assembly GCA_030248115.1 of Linhomoeus sp. GSCO2_2. Classification (NCBI taxonomy): domain Eukaryota; kingdom Metazoa; phylum Nematoda; class Chromadorea; order Monhysterida; family Linhomoeidae; genus Linhomoeus; species Linhomoeus sp. GSCO2_2. The sequence goes on along the minus strand of JASAMZ010000525.1, from coordinate 721 downwards.
CGAGCGTTAATTTCGCCAAAAATTGCGGCGAATTTTCACCATTTAAGGCCAGCAGAATTTCTCGCTTTTACCACCAAATTTCGGGTGAAATTTCTCCAAAACGCCAATTTTTGTGGCGTTCGACTTTTTCGCGAGTCGGCGCAATTTTAGCAAAACTTCCAGCGATCGCTCCAGTATATTGTGATTGTCGGATTGCAGAACTGAAAACTGACAATAATTAAATCGTTAGCAATAATCCAGCATTAATATCAGTTCATCAATGGCAATAGTTAATCATAAAACTCATTTATGAATTGATTCATTCAGTGTAATATTCATTTATTAATACATTTCATGTAAAATGCCTAAAGGCAGAAAGGAGAATATGTTCCAAGTATGAAGCATGTAAAAGTAGAAATATTAAACGATTTTCCTCTGGTGTAACAAATGCGGTCGCTTTGCGCCGCCCACCAATTATTGTTAAAGAAAGAATAGTACCAGTATTGATTGAAAGAAAGCATTTTCGACTAAATATCATTCCACACAAACTGCGCAAAGGTCACAACGACATGCTTCTGGCGTGCCGGGCTGTGTTGCCGCGTGTCGTTGTGACCTTTGCGCAGTTTGTGTGGATGATTTTAGTCGAAAATGCTTTCTTTCAATCAATACTGGTACTATTCTTTCTTTAACAAATTGGTGGGCGCGCAAAGCGCCGCATTTGCTACACCAGAGGAAAATCGTT
>JASAMZ010000524.1:0-22778 GCA_030248115.1 Linhomoeus sp. GSCO2_2 | reverse complement strand
CAACCGTATCGTGGGGATAGCTGCACTTGGTATGAGTGTACACGGTCTCAAGATGCCTTCTCTAGATGCGGGTAACGATGTGTACAAAGTTCGCTATACTGTTCACCAAAATTTGACAGACACAAAGTATAGGTTGAACTTTTTACACGCACAGCTTGTTGAGCGTATCCTATTCTTGCTTTCAATGCTGACAGAAGCTACAGTACTCCACCAACCTGTATATTGCCGGGCGAACTGGCGCAGCCCTCCAGCCGCTTCTTCAGCAAATGGCGGTGCATCGTCTTCTCCGCTGCAAATTTCTCAGTTCTGACAGGATCCACTGTTACGATAGAGCAGTGCTAAAGACGCGTATTGTGGCTGTGACTGAAAGGGGTTGGAGGGGGGCTTGTTTGCGACAAGCGACGTCTGATAGTGACACGCTGTCTAAGTAATTACCGCCGCTCGAACAACGTGTACATGTAACAGAGAGGCACAGAGAGGACACAGTGTGCAGTGGTCGTTGTGTCGTCACCTTGGGAACACTCGTCGGGCGACAGGGCTTCGCTTCTGCTGCCCGCCTGCCTTGATTAACTCGAAACCGCCCAACGGATATTCGTCGCTGTTTGACAGCGGGAGTGAGACGCTAGCGGTTCGAAGACCCCTCCTGACTTACAGTGTGCAAGCGCAGCCCAGAGGTTCTCCGCTAACGGCTTCGCAGATATTATTGACTGAGCTGTTCGTTCACGCAGCTGAAATTGTGAATCGCAACGCCTGCGGCTGGTATTTCAGTCGGGATAATCATTTCAGGAGAGTATGGTTGCGCGGGTTATGCGCCACAACGAAAGGCTAAACCGGGTGATACGGTGGCCTGACGCGACAAGTCAAGGGGGAGAGGGGGTGGAGGGTTGGGGGGGGGGGGAGGGGGGAGGGGGGAGGGGGGGGGAGGGGGGGGAGTCAAAGGGTGAGGCGCCGTTTAGAGGCTTCCTCCAACGCCCACGTTGCAAGAGACAAACGGCATCGATGACAATCTAATTCGAATCGACATGCTTGCGAGTTGTGAGGTTGTGACGTGTTACAGGTTGCTCGAGCGGAAGGAGGCCCTGAACTTGCACCTAATCAGGCGATCGGTTCGACTTGGATGACAGGCAGGCGTTGGCTGAGTGGAATGAGCAACTCTCAAATTGTCGACTAAACAACACTTGTTGAACAACCCCAACCGCTCGTTCGGTATCATGCAACACTGGCAGCACGATGTGTTAATGGTCAGTGTGTTAATTTCGCTGAAGAGTCACCATGTCGGCCGTAACGGGCCATCTCCAGCTCTCAGCAGATCCCACCCAATTAGTCAGGATTTGATCAATGGGGCGCGCGGATTGTACGTACCGCAAATACTCCAATAAACCCCCCTCTCCACCTCGTCCTCGATGGACATGTTGCCAAAGGAAAGACATGGGGGGGGGACTTATCCTATATACTAAGCGGCTAACGATGTCTGTCTGTTCGGCATCTGTCCGCAATGACGCGATTGTAGCTGTCGCCCTGTTACTAAAAGACGCTCGGCACACGCGACGCAAGGATAGCAAAAACTAAGGATTGAATGGCCAATTTCTTATGACAGAAGAGATTGATCCTGGAGATTTATAGCTCAAGCTCACCGTCATTGACTGTACAGACTTCAGAACAGTGGTGGCCGATGATCTATTATGCTTAGTCGGCTTGAGTGAGCACTTGAGAATCGAGTGATATGTAGCACAGAAGAGTTGTTTGTCATCAACCACAGACGATCGATGGCTCTTCGAACTGCACAACAGTGGCGGCTGGTGATCCGTCTTGCGCTATAGGCTTGAGACCAGAAGTCACAAATACTACAGAAACACCTATTGGTTTTCGCTGGTGTCTTGCAATTGGTTGCTGGCAGAATGGTAGGATTAGGCTCTACAGCAGTGAACCTATACAGTGGCTGGTGGCTGGTGACCAATTGCAGCTGAGTCAGGCGATCATCGACAGTCTTGGGCCTACAGTATCACCTACGGGCTAAAGGCACTAGTCCTATATACTAAGCGGCATAGAGTTTGTTTGTGTGTTTGTTTGTTTGTCCGGCCATTTTCTCACGACACAGGTGACGGATCCTGGAGATCTATGGCTTAAACTGACCGTCGTGGGCTGGAAGGAATCCCCTCCTATTTCAAAACTTTTGCAAATTACTAAATTCCACAAAAATCATGAAAATATTGACTGCACAGTACATTCTGACCACTAAGGAGTGGTTGACGGATTTATTCATGCCACTTTTGCAGTCTTGTGTCACCATTCACTACAGAGTTGTCGTCTTGAGACCCCGAGGTGTATTTACAGGCATGGTGAGTGGCACAAGGCTAATCGTAGGCACTGGCAGGGGCATAATCTAAAATCGACTTTGGGCTGAAGCCAAGCATCTACAGGCTAAACTCAAATGCCTTTGATGTGTATTCACAGGCATGTGGCCAGTTGTAATTGTAGGCAGTGGCACAGGCACAACCTGAAGTCATCTATAGGCTAAAGCCAAATACTCGCTGTAGCATGCCAAAAGTCGCTGCATGTTCTGACCAGTGGCATGCGCCATCGGTAGCTTCATGACAATTGCATAACGACAGTGCTCTTGGGACTATAGAGATTCTCCTACGGGCTAAAGGCTCTAGTCCTATATACTAAGCGGCAAATCTCTGTTTGTTTGTTTGTGTGTTTGTCCGGCCATTTTCTCTTGACACAGTTGACAGATCCTGGAGATCTGTAGCTTAATCTGACCATCGTGGGCTGGAAGGAATCCCCTCCTATTTTAAAACTTTTGCAAATTACTAAATTCCACAAAATTCATGAAAATATCGACTGAACAGTACATTCTGAGCACTAAAGAGTGCCCACTAAAGCTGTGAGACTCCTACAGGTATTTGGAGGCGTGGGAACAGGTGCAAAGGTAAATGCAGGCACTGGCAGGGGCACAGTGTCAGAAGACATTAGCTCTGTCTGAAATCTCCTAAGGGCTAAACACAAGCATCCATGTGTTAGCTTTAGTGTATTCAGAGGCACGGGAACAGGTTCGATGATAAATGCAGGCACTGGCAAGAGCGCAGTGTCAAGAGACTTTTGATCCATCTGAATCCTCTTATGGGCTAAACACAAACACCTACATGCAAAGTTCAGGGTAATCAAAGGCACAGGAGTGGGCGCAATGGTAAATGCAGGCACTGGCAGGGGCACAGTGTCAGAAGACATTAGATCTATCTGAAATCTCCTGTGGGCTAAATGCAAGCTTCCATGTGTTAGCTTCAGTGTGCCAATACATGTTGTGAGCAGTGGCTGATTTCCATGGTTCGATACAAATGGCTCTGTTTCAATAGGTGTTTAGCTACAGATATACAGTATCACCTGTGGGCCAAAGGCACTAGTCCTATATACTAAAGCGCAAAACTCTGTTTGTTTGTTTGTTTGTTTGTTTGTGGGTTTGTCCGGCCATTTTCTCTTGACACAGTTGACGGATCCTGGAGATCTATAGCTTAAACTGACCGTCATGGGCTGGAAGGAATCCCCTCCTATTTTAGAACTTTTGCAAATTACTAAATTCCACAATATTCACGAAAATATCGACTGCACAGTACATTCTGAGCACTAAAGAGTGCCTACTGGTCATTTTCGTGGAAATTTCGCACTGTCGTGTCACCAATCACCACAACGTTGTCTCTGTGAGACTCCGACATGTATTCAGAGGTACGGGAACAGGTTCGATGATAAATGCAGGCACTGGCAAGGGCGCAGTGTCAAGAGACTTTTGATCTATCTGAAACCTCTTATGGGCTAAACACAAACACCTACATGCAAAGTTCAGTGTAATTAAAGGCACGGGAGCGGGCGCAATGGTAAATGCAGGCACTGGCAGGGGCACAATGTCAGAAGACATTGGATCTATCTGAAATCTCCTATGGGCTAAATGCAAGCATCCATGTGTTAGCTTCAGTGTATTCTGAGACATTGAAGCTGGTGCAACCCTAAAAGCAGGCACTGGCAGAGGCACAGTGTCAAATGACTTTAGATCTGTCAGAATCTCCTATGGGCTGTTGTGAGCATTGGCTGTGAACCATAGACCAATACATGTTGTGAGCAGTGGCTGATTTCCATGGGTCGATACAAATGGCTCTGTTTCCATAGGTATTCAGCTTTAGATATACAGTATCACCTATGGGCTAAAGGCTCTAGTCCTCCTTTATACTAAGGGGCATTGAGTCTGTTTGTCTGTTTGTTTGTTTGTCCGGCCATTTTCTCGCGACACTGGCGATGGATCCTGGAGATCTATAGCTTAAACTGACCGGCGTGGACTGGAAGGAATCCCCTCCTATTTTAAAACTTTTGCAATTTACTAAATTCCACAAAAATCATGAAAATATCGGCTGCACAGTACATTTTGAGCCCTAAGGAGTGGTTGACGGTTTCTTTCATGCCACTTTTGGAGTATTGTGTCACCATTCACTACAGAGTTGTCGTCTTGAGACTAAGAGGTGTATTTACAGGCATGGGGAGTGGTGCAAGGCTAATCGTAGGCACTGGCAGGGGCACAATCTAAAATCGACTTTGGGCTGAAGCTAAACATCTACAGGCTAAACTCAAATGACATCTACAGGCTAAACTCAAATGCCTTTGATGTGTATTCACAGGCCCTTGACCAGGTGTAATTGTAGGCAGTGGCACAGGTGCAACCTGAAGTCATCTATAGGCTAAACCCAAATGCTCGCTGTGGCATGGCATAGATCGCTGCATGTTCTGACCAGTGGCGTGCACCATCAGGTAGCCTCATGACAATTGTGTAACGACAGTCCTCTTAGGACTATAGAGATTCTCCTATGGGCTAAAGGCACTAGTCCTATATACTGAGCGGCAAATCTCTGTTTGTTTGTGTGTTTGTCCGGCCATTTTCTCTTGACACAGTTGACGGATCCTAGAGATCTATAGCTTAAACTGACCATCATTGGCTGGAAGGAATCCCCTCCTATTTTAAAACTTTTGCAAATTGCTAAATTCCACAAAATTCATGACAATATCTACTGCACAGTACATTCTGAGCACTAAAGAGTGCCTACTGGTCATTTTCGCAGTAATTTGGCACTGTTGTGTCACCATTCACTCCAGAGCTGTCGCTGTGAGACTCCTACAGGTATTTGGAGGCACGGGAACAGGTGCAAAGGTAAATGCAGGCACTGGCAAGGGAGCAGTGTCAAGAGACTTTTGATCTATCTGAAACCTCTTATGGGCTAAACACAAAACACATATATGCAAAGTTCAGTGTAATCAAAGGCACGGGAGTGGGCGCAATGGTAAATGCAGGCACTGGCAAGGCCACAGTATCAGATGACATTATATCTATCTGAAATCTCCTATGGGCTAAATGCAAGCTTCCATGTGTTATGTAGCTTCAGTGTATTCTGAGGCATGGCAGCTGGTGCAACCCTAAAAACAGGCAGTGATAGAGGCGCAGTGTCAAATGACTTTAGATCTATCAGAATCTCCTATGGGCTGTTGTGAGCATTGGCCGTGAACCATAGGCCAATACATGTTGTGAGCAGTGGCTGCTTTCCATGGGTTGATACAAATGGCCCTGTTTCCATAGGTGTTCAGCTATAGATATACAGTATCACCTATGGGCTAAAGGCACTAGTCCTATATACTAAGCGGCGTAGAGTCTGTCTGTCTGTTTGTCTGTCCGGCCATTTTCTCGCGACACACGCGATGGATCCTGGAGATCTATAGATCAAAAGAACCGTCGTTGACTGCGATTTGTCCCCTCCTATTTTAGAACTTTCGCAAGTTACTAAATTCCACAAAATTCACGAAAATATCTACTGCACAGTACATTCTGAGCACTAAAGAGTGCCTACTGGTCATTTTCGTGGTAATTTCGCACTGTCGTGTCACCATTCACAACAAAGTTGTCTCTGTGAGACTCTGACGTGTATTCAGAGGCATGGGAACAGGTTCGATGGTAAATGCAGGCACTGGCAAGGGCGCAGTGTCAAGAGTCTTTTGATCTATCTGAAACCTCTTATGGGCAAAACACAAACACCTATATGCAAAGTTCAGTGTAATCAAAGGCATGGGAGCAGGCGCAATGGTGAATGCAGGCACTGGCAGGGGCACAATGTCATAAGACATTAGATCTATCTGAAGCCTCTTATGGGCTAAACACGAACACCTATATGCAAAGCTCAGTGTATTCTGAGGCATGGGAGCTGGTGTACCCCTAAAAGCAGGCCTGACAGAGGCACAGTGTCAAATGACTTTACTTCCACAATATTCACGAAAATATCGACTGCACAGTACATTCTGAGCACTAAAGAGTGTCTACTGGTCATTTTCGTGGAAATTTTGCACTGTTGTGTCACCAATCACTACAAAGTTGTCTCTGTGAGACTCCGGTGTGTATTCAGAGGCACGGGAACAGGTTTGACGATAAATGCAGCCACTGGCAAGGGTGCAGTGTGAAGAGACTTTTGATCTATCTGAAACCTCTTATGGGCTAAACACAAACACCTATATGCATAGTTCAGTGTGTCAAAGGCACGGGAGTGGGCGCAATAGTAAATGCAGGCACTGGCAGGGGCACAGTGTCAGAAGACATTAGATCTATCTGAAATCTCCTATGGGCTAAATGCAAGCATCCGTGTGTTAGCTTCAGTGTATTCTGAGGCATGGAGGCTGGTGCAACCCTAAAAGCAGGCACTGACAGAGGCACAGTGTCAAATGACTTTAGATCTATCAGAATCTCCTATGGACTGTTGCGAGCATTAGCTGTAAACCATAGGCCAATACATGTTGTGAGCAGTGGCTGATTTCCATGGGTCGATACAAATGGCTCTGTTTCCATAGGTGTTCAGCTATAGATATACAGTATCACCTATGGGCTAAAGGCACTAGTCCTATATATTAAGGGGCATTGAGTCTGTTTGTGTGTTTGTTTGTTTGTCCGGCCATTTTCTCGCAACACGGGCAATGGATCCTGGAGATCTATAGCTTAAACTGACCGTTGTGGACTGGAAGGAATCCCCTCCTATTTTAAAACTTTCGCAATATACTAAATTCCACAAAAATCACGAAAATAGTGGCTGCACAGTACATTTTGAGCCCTAAGGAGTGGTTGACGGTTTCTTTCATGCCACTTTTGGAGTATTGTGTCACCATTCACTACAGAGTTGTCGTCTTGAGACTAAGAGGTGTATTTACAGGCATGGTGAGTGGTGCAAGGCTAATCGTAGGCACTGGCAGGGGCACAATCTAAAATCGACTGAAGCTGAAGCTGAAGCTAAACATCTACAGGCTAAACTCAAATGCCTTTGATGTGTATTCACAGGCCCGTGACCAGGTGTAATTGTAGGCAGTGGCACAGGCACAACCTGAAGTCATTCGCTGTGGCATGCCATAAGTCACTGCATGTTCTGACCAGTGGCGTGCGCCATCAGTAGCTTCATGACAATTGCGTAACGACAGTGCTCTTGGGACTATAAAGATTCTCCTACGGGCTAAAGGCTCTAGTCCTATATACTAAGCGGCATAGAGTCTGTCTGTTTGTTTGTTTGTTTGTTTGTCCGGCCATTTTCTCTTGGCACAGTTGATGGATCCTGGAGATCTATAGCTTAAACTGACCGTCATGGGCTGGAAGGAATCCCCTCCTATTTTAAAACTTTTGCAAACTACTAAATTCCACAAAATTCATGAAAATATCGACTGCACAGTACATTCTGAGCACTAAAGAGTGCCTACTGGTCACTTTCGTGGAAATTTCGCACTGTCGTGTCACCATTCACTGCAGAGCTGTCGCTGTGAGACTCCTACAGGTATTTGGAGGCACGGGAACAGGTGCAAAGGTAAATGCAGGCACTGGCAGGGGCACAATGCCAGAAGACATTAGCTCTATCTGAAATCTCCTAAGGGCTAAACACAAGCATCCATGTGTTAGCTTCAGTGTATTCAGAGGCACGGGAGCAGGTTCAATGATAAATGCAGGCACTGGCAAGGGCGCAGTGTCAAGAGACTTTTGATCTATCTGAAACCTCCTATGGGCTAAACACAAACACATATATGCAAAGTTCAGTGTAATCAAAGGCACGGGAGTGAGCACAATGGTAAATGCAGGCACTGGCAGGGGCACAGTGTCAGAAGACATTAGATCTATCTGAAATCTCCTAAGGGCTAAATGCAAGCATCCATGTGGTAGCTTCAGTGTATTCTGAGGCATGGGAGCTGGTGCAACCCTAAAAGCAGGCACTGACAGAGGCACAGTATCAAATGACTTTAGATCTATCTGAATCTCCTGTGGGCTGTTGTGAGCATTGGTTGTGGACCATAGGCCAATACATGTTGTGAGCAGTGGCTGATTTCCATGGGTCGATACAAATGGCCCTGTTTCCATAGGTATTCAGCTATAGATATACAGTATCACCTACGGGCTAAAGGCACTAGTCCTATACACTAAGCGGCATAGGGTCTGTCTGTTTGTCTGTTTGTCTGTTTGTCTGTCCGGCCATTTTCTCGCGACACACGCGACGGATCCTGGAGATCTATACATCAAAAGAACCGTCATTGCCTGCGATTTGTCCCCTCCTATTTTAAATTTCGCACTGTCGTGTCACCATTCACTACAGAGTTGTCTTTGTGAGACTCTGACGTGTATTCAGAGGCACGGGAGCAGGTGCGATGGTAAATGCAGGCACTGGCAGGGGCGCAGTGTCAAGTGACGCTTAATCTATCTGAAACCTCTTATGACCTAAACACAAACACCTATATGCAAAGGTCAGTGTAATCAAAGGCACGGGAAGTGTCGCAGTGGTAAATGCAGGCACTGGCAGGGGCACAGTGTCAGAAGACATTAGATCTATCTGAAATCTCCTATGGGCTAAATGCAAGCAGCCATGTGTTAGCTTGAGTATATTCTGGGGCATGGGAGCTGATGCAACCCTAAAAGCAGGCACTGGCAAAGGCACAGTATCAAATGACGTTAGATCTATCTGAATCTCTTATGGGCTGTTGTGAGCATTGGCTGTGAACCATAGGTCAATACATGTTGTGAACGGTGGCTGCTTTCCATGGGTCGATGCAAATGACTCTGTTTCCATAGGTGTTGAGCCATAGATTTTACAGTATCACCTATGGGCTAAAGGCACTAGTCCTATATACTAAGCGGCATAGAGTCTGTCTGTCTGTCTGTTTGTTTGTTTGTCTGTCCGGCGATTTTCTCGAGACACAGTTGATGGATCTTGGAGATCTATACATCAAAACAACCGTCGTTGACTGGGATTTGTCCCCTCCTATTTTAAAACTTTTGCAAATTACTAAATTCCACAAAATTCACGAAAATATCGACTGCACGGCACATTCTGAGCACTAAAGAGAGCCTACTGGTCATTTTCGTAGAAATTTCGCTCTGTCGTGTCACCATTCACTCCAGACCTGTCGTTGTGAGACTCCTACAGGTATTTGGAGGCATGGGAACAGGTGCAAATGTTAATGCAGGCACTGGCAGGGGCACAGTGTCAGAAGACATTAGCTCTATCTGAAATCTCCTAAGGGCTAAACACAAGCATCCATGTGTTAGCTTCAGTGTATTCAGAGGCACGGGACCGGGTTCGATGATAAATGCAGGCACTGGCAAGGGCGCAGTGTCAAGAGACTTTTGATCTATGTGAATCCTCTTATGGGCTAAACACAAACACCTATATGCAAAGTTCAGTGTAATCAAAGGCACAGGAGTGGGCGCAATGGTAAATGCAGGCACTGGCAGGGGCACAGTGTCAGAAGACATTAGACCTATCTGAAATCTTCTATGGGCTAAGTGCAAGCTTCCGTGTGTTAGCTTCAGTGTATTGTGAGGCGTAGGAGCTGGTGCAACCCTAAAAGCAGGCACTGATAGACGCGCAGTGTCAAATGACTTTAGATCTATCAGATTCTCCTATGGGCTGTTGTGAGCATTGGTCGTGAACCATAGGCCAATACATGTTATGAGCAGTGGCTGATTTCCATGGGTCGATACAAGTGGCTCTGTTTCCATAGGTGTTCAGCTATAGATATACAGTATCACCTATGGGCTAAAGGCACTAGTTCTTCCCCTTAATCCCTGGTTGTCTGTGCGTCTGTCTGTGATTCTGTTTGCCCCAATCAGCCCGCCCGACTGGGCCCGTATACCTTGGCGGCCTATGGGGCGCTACCCTGGGGCGGGCCTGCAGATTTGCCGAAACTGGTCCGTCACGCGAAAAAGCTTACTGTGGGCGAGAAAATTCAAATTTTTGAATTTCCGAGACGACCGTGGAGCGCGCTTGGAAAGACGGGCGAAGCGGTTGGTATGTCAGGTGTGTATGGTAGGCAATGTGCAACTCCACACGCTCATCCACGCCGCGCGTAGGCATACTGTAATTGAGAAAATTCAAATTTTTGAATTTCGCTATAGACAGTGGAGGCCGCATAGAAGGTTATGCATGGAAGGCAATATGACAGCATGATAGGGTAGCAAGTGTGCAACTTCACATAGTTTAGCAGGTTGCGCAAAAAATCCGCAAATGGTAACTTTCCATCAGCAAAAGTTTCTTCCAAGCACGGGAATCGAACCAAGCAGATATTGTCATACAGTGAAGGAAATGAGAGGTTAGGTGGCGGCTGTCGAGCGAGGCGCGCAGCGCCGAGCGAGACGAAAAGCCTGGAGCGGGCGAGCGAAGCGAGCCCGCGCAGGGCTTTTCTCCGCGCGCGCCGAAGGCGCGCGCCCAGGCCGCTAGTCTATATTACTATGCCACAACGGTCCGGTCGCGTCCGTCCGTGTGTCACACTACTCCTCCAGATCGGTCGGTCCGATCCACTCCAAAGTTGGCACCAAGGTACAACTCGACACGGAGGTAAAGATAGGCAAGGTCTCGAGTCGGTCGGACGTCTGGTTCTACTACTACGTGGACTTCGACGTGTACATAGGGGTCGACTTCGAGTGCAACCGCGCAAAAGTGTTCGAAACTTCACAGAGAGACATAACAAGTCGTCGCGGACACGACGGCGACGTCCGCTTTTGTGCCCGACGTCGCGGTCGACGTCTGGAGCAGCTTGAAGGTGAAAGTCGATCCAGAGTACAACTCGACATCGGTCAGTCCGATCCACTCCAAAGTTGGCAACAAGGTACAACTCGACGCGGAGGTAAAGATAGGCGAGGTCTCGAGTCGGTCGGACGTCTGGTTATACTACTACGTGGACTTCGACGTGTACGTAGAGGTCGACTTCGAGTGCACCCGCACAAAACTGTTCGACACTTCACAAGAAGACATAACAAGTGGTCGCGAACACCACGACGACGTCCTCTTTACTGCCCGACGTCGCGTTCGACGCCTGGAGCAGCTTGAAGGAGAACGTCGGCTCAGAGTACAACCGTACAAAAGTGTGCGCAATGTTCCATATGAGTAATATGATGTTGATATTTGGTTTTAATTATGTTTTTGGGTAGTTCGTGAAACATTTCGTGCGTATTTTACTTTTCGTCGCAAGTTTTAGGGGTACTTAGTGAAGAGTGCCCCAAAAGTTAGGGGGCCAATTTCAAAGTTAGGGGGCCAATCTCTCCCTAGTGTCTCCCCCTGGCGCCGCCACTGGCATTAACCACAACTCGATACGACCTGTCCAACGACACCACCGCCCTTCCTGTAGCAGCTATCAATCGCGAGATATAGACCGTGACGTATGTACTAGTGATGGCAACTTTGAGAATTTCAAAACCGGGTAAGTAAAAGTAAGTAAAATTTGAAATTTGAAAACCGGGTAAGTACAAGTAAGTATACCCAGTTTTTCGAAAACCGGGTAAGTATTTGGACATAAAACCGGGTAAACCGGGTAAGTAAACTCAAGTAGAAATCTCGATTTCTGCACATCAGAAAGCCAAAATTATTGCGTTGTGTTGACACCTATGTTCTTCCAGAAGTCATACAACACTGCGCATTCACCAGCGCAAGCTTATGAGCCAAATTTGTGGTTCGTGAAATAAAGCAAAACAAATTTAAGTAGCTATTGCGTTAACGTCAACTGAAGCAGACGAGGTAGTGTCGATACTACCCAAACACAAAACTTGCAGAGGCACTTAAGTGGCATACTAACTGTATGTACGGAGATGACGACAGTATTTCATCATTGAATCATTCATTGAGTTTATTGTTTGGTGGTGCAGATTCTCATCAAGAATTGGAGTCTTCTTCACTAAAACTTCACATACTGTCAATTTTTCCTACGTTGATGAATTTAGGAGTGCAAAGTGAAATTTATTCAACAAGAAGTGTTGCAATTTTACTTTGCGCACTCAACAGGTAAGGCGTCTTGAGCCTAAGATGCAAAATTACAACTGTTTACCCGGTTTCTTACCCAAGTGTTGGTAGTGGGTAAGTAAACCAGGTACCCGGTTTTCGGCCTGAAACCAGGTAAGTAAATGCGGCAAAAAACCGGGTAAAAGTAAAACCGGGTACGCAAAAATAAACCGGGTAAGTACGAAGTAAGTATACCCGGTTTATTTTAAACCGGGTAAAACCGGGTAAGTAATTACCCGGTTTTCAAGTTGCCATCACTAGTATGTACATACCTACCCACGCAACCACACGACCATTCAAAGGACGCGTTGACGATACTGTAGCGCGCCTAACATTCCACTTTCCAAAAATTTGACGAGCGCGTTAACCATAACTCGACAAAGCCTACTGAACGACATCACCCTTCGTCTTTCTAGCACCTACCAATCGCGAGATACAGAACTTGACCCACGCACGCACCCACCAACCCACACGGTCAATTGTTGGGTGTCGCCCGCGCTAAGGCACGGGCGAAAACATTACTATTGATGAATTTCGCCTTTAACCTGTGGTTACACACCGGCCTCTCAACTTCGGATTACGGTATATGCGGGCAGAAGATTGGGGAGCCTTCCTCTCGTCTGTCTTCCCTGTCCACCTGTTGCCTTTGCATCGTAACATATAGTTGGCCCCACGAGAACTCCCGCAAACGACAGAGCGATCAACATGAATGGCAAGAAAGAGAACGGAGCAGAGAAGCTGACGGACGAATAGAGTCTGCGCTAATGGTAAAAGTAGGAGGCCCGTGCTGTCAGGCGTCCCGCAAGGCTCGGTGCTAGGTCCACTGTTGTTTCTCTGCTATGCAAACTCGATTAGGAACGTCAAATTCTCTAGCGATTGTCTGATCAGAATGTTCGCCGATGACATTTTCCTTTGTAAGGCTCTCGCTAACAGAGCTAGCTCCACGGAGTTTCAAGGTGACGTAGACGCGCTCAAATATGAAATCGACTGCTGTGAACTGAAGGTAAACCCGAGCAAGTGCAAGGGCATGGTGCTCTCTTACAGTAATCGCGAGATTGACGCGCCGCGGTTTACTGTAGCCAACGAGGCGATTGAGTTCGTGTCTGAATGGAAATATTTAGGCGTGATAGTAGATCGCAAGCTTTCCTTCATTCCGCAGTGCCAAGCGGCGATTGTCAAAGCAAAGCGGGCAATAGGCGCGACGTGTCGCATCTTTAGGAATCAGGCGCCCGTCTCTGTTTTGTCTAGGCTATTCTTTACATGCATACTGCCGGCTCTGTTCTACGCGATAGAGATATGGTACCCCGGCGCGGTCTACTGTAGGAAGGATATTGAGCGCGTAAATCGCATGATGGCGCGACTACTGTGCAATGACTTCGCCAGCGCATACAGTGTCTTGCTGGAGCGCTTGATATGGACGCCTATCTGGAAACGGGTGCTCAGTTTGCGCATGCGATTGTTCTACCGGTATTGTGGCGATTCAAATTTTGATTCGTTGCTGGCGCGTCCCGTGGGTAGAAGGTCTGCTAGAGTGAACCACACGCGCGCGCTTTCACTAGTTTGTAGGAAGGAATCGACTAAGAAATTGTTCTTCTATGAAATCGCCAAATGTTGGAATGCTCTGTCTGATGATGTGGTAAACAGCGCGCCCAAGAGATTCTTAGAGCACGTGTCGAGTGATGCCTTCTTCGATCTGCTCAATCGTCGCGATCTGTTAGCGGAAGTCACTATTAGATAGCTCGCGTAATGTGCTGGCCGCCTACCTTTCCTTGACTGATGGTCGCGCCCCATGTACTCTGTACCTGGTTTATGGCACGTTTAGTGCTGTGTCGGTGCTTCCATCAATAAAACCATTCAATTCAATTCAATTCGGACGAGAGGGGCGGCTGGCCGGTGGGCGAAGGGGGGGCGAACTGGCCGAAGGACGAAAAGCGCACGCACATCGACTCGTCGTCTGATGACGAATCCGACTCGACAGATGGCAAAAACGGGACCAAGAATGCTGCCTCAGGTCAGCAATGTGTGTGTCCTGATTCGAGTCATGTGCCATTTTGGAGAAATTTTAACGCGTTCGCGACCTTTGCTCTTGCGCAGGCAAGTCGCTCGTGCCGCCAGCGCCAAAGGTAATGAGACTCAGCTTGGGCAGTGGCGGAGCTTCGGCGCAGTCCACCGGAGTAGACAAGAAGAACATTCGCGTGTCGGCGACGCCGATGACCATGCTGAGCATCGCCGAGTGGAGCTAAAAGGACAGCAAGAAGTATGGCACAGTTGTAGAACATTCATTGTTTATCCAACTCGTTTTGATCATCTTTCCCTTCACCATAGGACATTTACTGCGACTGCTTTAGGCACTCTAACTGCATGGCGATCGGCACCGTGGTGGCGGTCATCACGCCACACTCTAAGCACACCAGCAACCGCGTAGTGGAGCTTCGCATCGCCGATTCCACTGGCCTCCTCGTCGTCCACATTTCTGAGCCAGCCGCCGTCAAGGAGCTGAGCTGGCTCGAGAAGGGCCAGGTGGTGTGATATATGTTTTGTAAAAGTGACAGTTCCGCTTCGGAAGTTGCTTAGCACTATCGTAAACAACGGCTCTATAGGTGATCGCCATCGGCCTGCCTCTGATGGTGTACATGCCGTTGTACAAGCGCAGCGTGTGCGTCTTCAAGTCGTCCACGCGCTACAAGCTCAACCCGCCCAACCGGCCCACCTTCATCAACGCGAGCACGCCCATGGTGAAGAGTCTGGACGACGTGGAGGACAACACCATGATCGGTACACACCCATCATACGAAGTGGAGTACCTACGTGTGGTTTATAGAAATGGCCCTCTTCATGAACTACTAATTTGTCGTGTCACGCGTAGCGTAGAAATTAGTTGCACTCTAAGGCGACCCACTTCAGACTGCCACCTCTTCGTGAGCGACATCGGCACGACCAACTACCCCTTGCCGAACGACGAGACGCGCTACCGCTACGTGTGGACGGTGGAGTTTGCGGGCGGCGCGCAGCATCGCCTCACGTTCTTCAATTCCGAGGTAGCTGTTCCTATGATTGCTTTAGTAGACTTTTCTCGATGTCAGCAACGAGCTTAATGTACTCCAGGACAACGAGCAGACCTTCACCAAGCTCGAGGTGGTGCCCCACGAGCACTACATCTTCTTCAACGTCATGAAGAAGTCTTACACCTTCAACGACGGCAACGGTGCGTACATCATCACTGTGTCCACTGATTCTGCTCCAATTGACTCTGTTTCACAACCATTTTTCACCACCATTGCATGAGTTAACATTTGCACGCATGACTGCAGTGCGCCTGACGCTGACGTCGACCAAGACGACGTGGATCGACGAGCCGCTGTTCGACGCCCCCGAGGACAAGGCCCTGTACGACTCGCACCACAACCTTCACCAGCAGACGTCGGCGCCGTCGTCGCGCGAGCCCGACGAGGAGCCCAACTTCGGCTTCTGAACGCCCTCCTGCCTCCTGTGTTCCCTTCTACGCTGCACCACAATAGGCGTTCTATCTCTTGTTTGGTTTCCTACCTACGTTGATTTTGAATTCAGTTGGTTTTTTCGGCGGCACTGGTAGACACATGCCTATCCCAACTTCAGTTGTTAGCTTTGAATGGACTAATAAACATTCGAGTTGTTGCGCGCTCCTTTCTCCTCTTCTATCGCCATGCGGCAGAGCTGCCACACTATTCTGTTCATCACTAGCGTGCGTGTCACCTCTATGTATGACACCTTCAGTTGAGCGAGACTGGAGAAGTAGAACAATTAAGTAGTATAGAGCGGCTTATTGGTGGAATGTACTACGAGTTTCTGGTGGAATGTACTGCGGCCGGATCTCTTTGGTGGAATGTACTATGGGTCTCTGGTGGAATGTACTGGGCGTGATTTTCCGCCAGATTCAAACTGTGGCTAAGCCCAAGCGCCAGAGTGTCTCTAATAAGCGCACCCCTGTAAGCCTAAGCCTGTGAGTTTCCGCCAGATTCAAACTGGCCCCAAGCCCAAGGGAAAGAGTGCATGCCTCTAAGCCTAAGCGACACAGTTGATGTTCTCTAATAAGCCCAAGCCTGCAACTGTCTCAAATAAGCCCAAGCCTGCAACTGTCTCAAATAAGTGCAACCCCTATAAGCCCAAGGCTGTAGATTGCAGGACACAAGCCCAAGCGTGTGAGTTGCTTGCCTATACTGTGTCCGCCTACTCCCTTACCTACCGTTACAGTGTTGCGTTGGTGGTGGGGAGAGAGGTAAAGTGGGTGCAGGGACTGAAGATGACCGCTGATCTCCACCCTTATATAGGAGGACCTCCTGCTGAGAGCGACTGCAGCGCCGCCTGCCGGCCGTGAGGAGAAACGTGCGCAGCGCCGCCTACCGGCCGAGAGGAGAAACACAGATCTGTGAAATTTGAATTTCTGGTTGTTGCGTGCAGCCACCAGGGGGAGCTAGTAGTCTATCCGAACCACCTCGACGCGTAGAATCCAATGGTGACCACGCCGACCCCCTCCGACCTACCACGAATGCCCTGGGGGCAAAAACGTCACCCACGAAAAGGAGTTTCACCATACTGACAAATTGTTAACAAATTTAAAACACATTGGAACCATATCAAATAGGGGTTCATTTGAACCGTCTCGGCGAGGCGAATTCAATGCCACTAATGCCGTCGCCCCCAAATATACCATGAGCACTATTTTCGCAAAAACGTGCCTCAAAAATCAACTTTTGATTGGCTCATCCAAACATAGCGTTGTTGGGGTTCGTTGAAACCGTCTCGTCGAGAAAATTACAATGGTGCTATCCGCGACCCCGTACCACGCACCACGTCCACGCGGCGGCCACGCAAACGTGGTCAGACCACAACTTTTGATTGGTTGGTCAGAACATGGTGTTGTTGGGGTTCGTTGAAACCGTCTTGACGAGAGGAATCCAATGGTGCCATCGGCGACCACGTACCACGCACCACGTCCACGCGGGCCACGCAAAACGTGGTTGGGCCATAACTCGTTGCTCCCTTTGCCGAATGTGGTCGTGTAGGGGTTCGTTGAAACCGTCTCGACGAGAGGAATCGATTTATGAGGACCTTCAGACTCCATCTATCAACAAACAAGCCCCCTGTAAAAGAGCACGCAATAGTGCGAGGGGTCAGAGTTTTTACCCGCGTACAGCCCAAGGGGTCAGAGTTTTTGACCTTCATATCAACCAAGGGTTCAGATTTTCGACCCGTAGACAAGGCAAGGGGTCAGATTTTCGACCCTCAACTGCACAGAGCCCAAAAGTATAGACCCTCAGCAACACAAACGCTTTCTCAGCGAGCCAAACTGGCCGAAGCACACAGTTCACAAAGGGGAGAACATGCGAGCGCGGAGTCACACGTGCAGATCAATGTGGAAGTACGGCTGCAGCAGGATCATATCAGGCACCTTCTTGTCTGTCTGGGTGGCCTTTTCTTCAGTCTTCTCAGAAGGCTTCTCTGCAGCCTTGTCGTCGACCCACTTCTCTTCTACCTTCTTCTTGGCCGGAACCTTCGGACGCTTGAAGGGGGCTTCCTCAATCTCCTTGTAGAGCTTGCCATTGTTGGAGATGCCTGCCTTGGCCTTGATCGGCACCCGTTTCCGAGGACCCTTGTTGAACGAGGGGTGGTTGACCAGCAGGTCCGTGTCGCCCACTGGAACAGGAGGCAGCTGCGAGTCGAGGCCGTAGGAAGGAAGCTGCGAGTCGAGGCCGTAGGCAGGAGCCTGGGACGCCATCTCGTAGGCAGGAAGCTAGGAAGCCATCTCGGGAGGAGTAGAGAACTCTTGCAGCAGCTGACCAATGTCCATAGCAAGAAATGAAGCAACTGCAGAAATCACCCCAACTCTCTGCTTTTATCCACCCTTTGCTTCGTGGCCAACCAATCAGCATCCAGGACTTCGCTGCACTGTTGGGAGCTGACTCGGAGTCAGTTCATTTGGACTCGGAGCCATTTTGGAGTCAGCTCAGAGCTGACTCAGAGCTGTTTCTACCAGCTGTAGTGTCTGTGTGGGGTACGGTTGAGTGCCATGTCTGCAGAGCTGCCACACACTGCCCCAGTGGTGGCTGAGAGCTGGCTCGGAGCCAGTTCATTTTGACTCGGAGCCAGTTCATTTTGACTCGAAGCCAGTTCTACTGGCTGTAGTTCCTGTGGGGCATGCAGGCGCATGCCATCTCGGCGGGGCTGTCACACACTACCCCAGGACTGGCTCAGAGCCGATTCATACTGACTCGGAGCTGAATCGGAGCCAAATCCCACCTGAATCGGAGCCGAATCCCACCTGAATCGGAGCTGAATCCCAGCTGACTCGGAGCTAAATCCCAGCTGACTCGGAGCTGATCCCTGTGCAGCTGAGTGAACGAGTATAAAAGAGCAGGCAGAGCCAGCCCAATCAGTTCAATACCCAACTGTACACAGTGAGTGAAAATTCTTTTCCGCTGCTGTGGCATTGAGGAGCTACTGCAGAGTTCGGCCGTGTTTATGGTGAGAATCTGTAGGGTCTGTTGGGCTACTTTCTCGAGCAGTTCCAACGGGCTTCGTCACAAGCGCACTGTGCACAAGGCCATGAAGGAGCCAGAAGTGTCAGGTGGGGTCATCCATAAGGACGTTGACAGCCAGCTCGACAGCGAGTATGAAGAAGAGGCGGACACAAGTGAGGAAGAGCTCGACACAAGTGACGAACAGGCAGATGAAGAACAGAAGTCTGACACCAGTGAAGGAGATGAGCAGATGGACGCCGAAGATGACCTGGGTGAAACGAAGGTGTGGCGGCGGCTGCTCACCAATGCCTGCATCAAGCTGAGAGACTCGCTGGTAGACAAGTCACCTGATCAGATACTCACGGACGAGAAGGTCATGTCAGCATTGGCTCATGACATCTCCAACAGTGTTGAGTGGATACAGGAGGCTGCCGTACTGTTCGAGCACAGCGACATGATGCACAAGATTAACCTGACCAAGGACCGACTCATCGGGCAAGAGGACTACGATGAAGAAGAAGCTGGTGTGAAGGCCTGGAAAGAAAGGAGGCCGCTGGTCAAGAAGCTCATCCGTGATAACCGCGACATTATTGATGACCTCTTTGCAGATGGCACTGGTGGTGACGGTAGTGGTGATGTGGCTGGTGATGACGATGGTGGCTCTAGTGATGATGATGATGATTATCTTACTCGTGCGACAGATGTGCAACTTGCGAAGGATTTGCCGCCAAATGTGACTGACGTGACGAAGAGGGCTCCTGGTACTGGTTACTTTTTGTGAGGCCTCTGAATTGTGTTGTGCTGTACTGTTGTCAGGTGCTTCATTGTTGATGAATCGTATCCTGAGTTTGTCAGTGGATGGACACACTACATACTACACAATGTCAGACACAACCTCCTACGAACTGAATCCATACAATGCTCTTACCCCTGCAAGGAGATGCGAAACAGCAGGTACTTGCAAGCTCCGAGTCAGCTGGGATTTAGCTCCGAGTCAGCTGGGATTCGGCTCCGATTCAGGTGGGATTTGGCTCCGATTCAGCTCCGAGTCAGTATGAATCGGCTCTGAGCCAGTCCTGGGGTAGTGTGTGACAGCCCCGCCGAGATGGCATGCGCCTGCATGCCCCACAGGAACTACAGCCAGTAGAACTGGCTCCGAGTCAAAATGAACTGGCTCCGAGTCAAAATGAACTGGCTCCGAGCCAGCTCTCAGCCACCACTGGGGCAGTGTGTGGCAGCTCTGCAGACATGGCACTCAACCGTACCCCACACAGACACTACAGCTGGTAGAAACAGCTCTGAGTCAGCTCTGAGCTGACTCCACAATGGCTCCGAGTCCAAATGAACTGACTCCGAGTCAGCTCCCAACAGTGCAGCGAAGTCCTGGATGCTGATTGGTTGGCCACGAAGCAAAGGGTGGATAAAAGCAGAGAGTTGGGGTGATTTCTGCAGTTGCTTCATTTCTTGCTATGGACATTGGTCAGCTGCTGCAAGAGTTCTCTACTCCTCCCGAGATGGCTTCCCAGCTTCCTGCCTACGAGATGGCGTCCCAGGCTCCTGCCTACGGCCTCGACTCGCAGCTTCTTTCCTACGGCCTCGACTCGCAGCTGCCTCCTGTTCCAGTGGGCGACACGAACCTGCTGGTCAACCACCCCTCGTTCAACAAGGGTCCTCGGAAACGGGTGCCGATCAAGGCCAAGGCAGGCATCTCCAACAATGACAAGCTCTACAAGGAGATTGAGGAAGCCCCCTTCAAGCGTCCGAAGGTTCCGGCCAAGAAGAAGGTAGAAGAGAAGCGGGTCGACGACAAGGCTGCAGAGAAACCTTCTGAGAAGACTGAAGAAAAGGCCACCCAGACAGACAAGAAGGTGCCTGATATGATCCTGCTGCAGCCGTACTTCCACATTGATCTGCACGTGTGACTCCGCGCTTGCATGTTCTCCCCTTTGTGAACTGTGTGCTTCGGCCAGTTTGGCTCGCTGAGAAAGCGTTTGTGTTGCTGAGGGTCTATACTTTTGGGCTCTGTGCAGTTGAGGGTCGAAAATCTGACCCCTTGCCTTGTCTACGGGCCGAAAATCTGAACCCTTGGTTGATATGAGGGTCAAAAACTCTGACCCCTTGGGCTGTACGCGGGTAAAAACTCTGACCCCTCGCACTATTGCGTGCTCTTTTACAGGGGGCTTGTTTGTTGATAGATGGAGTCTGAAGGTCCTCATAAATCGATTCCTCTCGTCGAGACGGTTTCAACGAACCCCTACACGACCACATTCGGCAAAGGGAGCAACGAGTTATGGCCCGACCACGTTTTGTGTGGCCCGCGTGGACGTGGTGCGTGGTACGTGGTCGCCGATGGCACCATTGGATTCCTCTCGTCGAGACGGTTTCAACGAACCCCAACAACACCATGTTCTGACCAACCAATCAAAAGTTGTGGTCTGACCACGTTTGCGTGGCCGCCGCGTGGACGTGGTGCGTGGTACGGGGTCGCGGATAGCACCATTGTAATTTTCTCGACGAGACGGTTTCAACGAACCCCAACAACGCTATGTTTGGATGAGCCAATCAAAAGTTGATTTTTGAGGCACGTTTTTGCGAAAATAGTGCTCGTGGTATATTTGGGGGCGACGGCATTAGTGGCATTGAATTCGCCTCGCCGAGACGGTTCAAATGAACCCCTATTTGATATGGTTCCAATGTGTTTTAAATTTGTTAACAATTTGTCAGTATGGTGAAACTCCTTTTCGTGGGTGACGTTTTTGCCCCCAGGGCATTCGTGGTAGGTCGGAGGGGGTCGGCGTGGTCACCATTGGATTCCTCTCGTCGAGACGGTTTCAACGAACCCCAACAACACCATGTTCTGACCAACCAATCAAAAGTTGTGGTCTGACCACGTTTGCGTGGCCGCCGCGTGGACGTGGTGCGTGGTACGGGGTCGCGGATAGCACCATTGTAATTTTCTCGACGAGACGGTTTCAACGAACCCCAACAACGCTATGTTTGGATGAGCCAATCAAAAGTTGATTTTTGAGGCACGTTTTTGCGAAAATAGTGCTCGTGGTATATTTGGGGGCGACGGCATTAGTGGCATTGAATTCGCCTCGCCGAGACGGTTCAAATAAACCCCAATTTGATATGGTTCCAATGTGTTTTAAATTTGTTAACAATTTGTCAGTATGGTGAAACTCCTTTTCGTGGGTGACGTTTTTGCCCCCAGGGCATTCGTGGTAGGTCGGAGGGGGTCGGCGTGGTCACCATTGGATTCTACGCGTCGAGGTGGTTCGGATAGACTACTAGCTCCCCCTGGTGGCTGCACGCAACAACCAGAAATTCAAATTTCGCGGATCTGTGTTTCTCCTCTTGGCCGGTAGGCGGCGCTGCGCACGTTTCTCCTCACGGCCGGCAGGCGGCGCTGCAGTCGCTCTCAGCAGGAGGTCCTCCTATATAAGGGTGGAGATCAGCAGTCATCTTCAGTCCCTGCACCCACTTTACCTCTCTCCCCACCACCAACGCAACACTGTAACGGTAGGTAAGGGAGTAGGCGGACACAGTATAGGCAAGCAACTCACACGCTTGGGCTTGTGTCCTGCAATCTACAGCCTTGGGCTTATAGGGGTTGCACTTATTTGAGACAGTTGCAGGCTTGGGCTTATTTGAGACAGTTGCAGGCTTGGGCTTATTAGAGAACATCAACTGTGCCGCTTAGGCTTAGAGGCATGCACTCTTTCCCTTGGGCTTGGGGCCAGTTTGAATCTGGCGGAAACTCACAGGCTTAGGCTTACAGGGGTGCGCTTATTAGAGACACTCTGGCGCTTGGGCTTAGCCACAGTTTGAATCTGGCGGAAAATCACGCCCAGTACATTCCACCAGAGACCCATAGTACATTCCACCAAAGAGATCCGGCCGCAGTACATTCCACCAGAAACTCGTAGTACATTCCACCAATAAGCCGCTCTATACTACTCAA
>JASAMZ010000523.1:12500-14694 GCA_030248115.1 Linhomoeus sp. GSCO2_2 | reverse complement strand
TGCTGTATTATGCTGCATCTGTGGATAGAGAAGCGTGCGTACGTGCGTACATCCATAGTGCAAAACAATAGAACGAGGCGTGGGGCGCCGCGCGGAATAATTTGGCCCATTTTCAGCGAAAAAAAATTTTTAAGTGAAATTTCAGCGAAATATCAATTTGCACAAAATATGTGTTTTTTCCGATTTTTGTCAATTTTTCTTGGCGGCGCGCCACGGCGCGTTTAGATGTGTAATTTGGGCGCGAAAATATCACCTGCATCCAAAACAGATTACGGTACAACCCACCCAAATAGCGCGGTATAGTCTTCTTCTGTGAGATTCTTTTTTTTTGCGACGGTGTACTGTAGTTACTATAGAAATCGACTGTTAAATTAATGTTGGAAAAAATTGTACGCGCGCGCGAATTTTTTGTCGCGACGGAATAGCTGAGGATTCGACAGACGTTTACTACACATATATACAGACTGTGCGCTTTTGAATGTGGTAGGCTACAGTGAAGAAATAGTGGCGCGAATTCGTGCTTTCAGCGGCCGGGCGCGCGACAAATTCGAAATTTGCGTAGTACCGTAGTTCGTAAGATACAACTTTTGGGCCCATTTGAGAAGATTTTTGGTGCAAAATTTGTTCCGAAAGAAAATTTGCACATTTTGCGATTAGTTTTAATCCTTTGGTGGCGATTTTTGTTTGTGTGTAAAGACAATTTTCTTCAATTGGACAAATGTCTTTGTCCCGATGATGGGACAAATACTTGTCATGATGGACAAAGACATTTGTATTGTACCATGAGACGAATCCAAATGCTATGCATAGAAGCTGAGTTCGGCTAAAGTTGGCGCAATTTTTAAATTTTGAAATAAAAGAGAAACCCGCCACGCGCCCCGGCCGCACGTACCACGCAAGCGCGTGGCTATCGCGTGTCGGCGCCTACGGGTAGGTAGGTATACGGTAGGATATATGGCGGTTGATGAGTCGCTGTATGTATTGATCTCTCTCTCCTCTCCTCTCTGTGAGTGCGTGCGTGCGTGCGTGTGTACGTTCTTCATTGTTATTATTACTTTGTGAGAGGGACCCATTTGTCTTCTTCTTCTTAGACACAACAACAACAACAACGTGCGTCCGTGCGTGCGCTCGTCGATGTGTGTATGTACCTACTACTACCACTGGTGACTGAGAAAGGAGAAATGAAAATTAAAGGAGAATTTTTATAGCGAACGCAAAAATGTGCACGCGTTTTTGCGCGCGAAGCAATATACGCAGCTTGGCTTTAGCTACAAATCACGCATTATGGTTCTGTACGCACAGATGTATATTTTAATAATAGGGGTAGTAATTTCTTGACAGAAGTTTTCACCACGCAAAATTGCGTTAACGATATTGCGTCGATCCCATTCGCGAATCCGCGCGTCCCCCTACGCTTGTCCTACTTTTACACAGTTGGCCACTCATCCACACTGAGCGACCCAATTTTCCCAGCAGTCCGTTACAGCGCGCGAGCCGTCAATTGTTCCTTTGGCGCAAATCTCGCAAATTACGCATTTCGAAAGAGAAATCCGCTCGGAATTCACTCAGTATGCTCTCCTGTTTGCTGATTGGCTGTGTGGCTGCTCTGGCCGGCCGCTCATTGGCCGAAGACGACCCAATTGACAGTTTATCGGAAAAGGTGCGAAGTCAGTTTCAGAGGGGCACCCCGCCGGAAGTTAGGACGGCCTTGCTTGAGGTGAGTTTTCGCGGGGGATGGTACACACTGTCGAATTTTAAAGTTCAACTTTTTATACTCCACAAAAAATGTGGAGTATATAGCGTTTGTGCGCGAAACGCAGTAATTTGGACCGGATGGGGTTCGCGCGTGCAGCGGCCGATTTGCAAACGGTCTTTTGCGTTGGGTAGGCCTAGTAGGTGGGCAACCTGCACGACATATGGGGTCACGCTCCGGGACCCCGTTGGCGGGAAATTCAAAAATTTATTTTTTCAAAGTACTGAAAATTGGGTTGGGCAAGGTAGAACTCGAAAAAGTTGCATATAATGGTGTATACTATTTTTTGATATGTTGTAGTACTCGATAGGGCCGAGGGTGGAAAAAATGAATTGGATCGCTGCGGGACCCATTTTGGCGCCAAATTTGAAAAATTCGCAATTTTTCTCAATTTTCCGACTTTGACGGGTTGCTGTGCGAGCTAGGTAGCAGCTAGAGCGG
>JASAMZ010000523.1:0-7500 GCA_030248115.1 Linhomoeus sp. GSCO2_2 | reverse complement strand
TAGCGCAGAATGACCTGTTCTCTTCCATTCTCCGGATACGCGTACCGCTTGTGACCGTAAGGAAGCAGCCACACTTGCGCATAAGTATGGAAATTTATAACCGCTTTTATTTCGTTGATTCTCAGCACAAAATAGTCGCGAATTGCTTGGGTTTCGGGCTCGCTAAAAGCCGTCGGTCCGTGGTAGTCTTCGACGCAAGGATCGTTGAGAGACGCCCTGGTGCGACCGAACTCTGTAAAGAGTAACGTCGTCGTCGTCGTCGTCGTCGTCGTCGTCGTCGTCGTCGTCGTCGTCGTCGTCGTCGTCGTCGTCGCCGTCGTCGTCGTCGTCGTCGTCGTCGTCGTCGTCGTCGTCGTCGTCGTCGTCGTCGTCGTCGTCGTCGTCGTCGTCGTCGTCGTCGTCGTCGTCGTCGTCGTCGTCGTCGTCGTCGTCGTCGTCGTCGTCGTCGTCGTCGTCGTCGTCGTCGTCGTCGTCGTCGTCGTCGTCGTCGTCGTCGTCGTCGTCGTCGTCGTCGTCGTCGTCGTCGTCGTCGTCGTCGTCGTCGTCGTCGTCGTCGTCGTCGTCGTCGTCGTCGTCGTCGTCGTCGTCGTCGTCGTCGTCGTCGTCGTCGTCGTCGTCGTCGTCGTCGTCGTCGTCGTCGTCGTCGTCGTCGGCGTCGTCGTCGTCGTCGTCGTCGTCGTCGTCGTCGTCGTCGTCGTCGTCGTCGTCGTCGTCGTCGTCGTCGTCGTCGTCGTCGTCGTCGTCGTCGTCGTCGCCGCCGTCGTCGTCGTCGTCGTCGTCGTCGTCGTCGTATGCCCCTGCCGTCTTACCTGCGAAATAGAAGTCGAAATTTCTATTCAAATCAACGCCAACGCAGCATCTGGCTTGTCGGCGTCCATTGCTGATGCGGCAACTTGCGTCAGACCGATTTCGGCGCCAGAATCTTCGCTACAACAACACTACAGCAACTAGGTACACTTTGGAACAAATATCAATCATTCTTTAGTAGGTACCTTTGTGTCTCCTCCGTGTTCGAATGAATACACATACCCGTCAGGGTTAAGCACTGGCGCGATTACCCAGTTTAATTCTGACAAGAGTATCTTGTCTTCCGTTGAGTCGCTCCTGTGGACTTGCAAGAGCTGCAGTAGTGAATTGCCAGCAAATCACTGTACCGTAGGATTTGAAATTTTACGATACAGTACCCTGTCCACGAAACCGAGCGCCACTTGCGCAGACGGCCATTCCCTGGCGTGGATTAGGCCGTCGACCCAAATTATTGGCTTCGACGCCACTTTGGCTAATCCGATCTGAATTTTGAAGTCCGATTAAGTGCTGTATATGTATTCCCCCTAAAGACGAGAAAAGAAGGAGTCCCGACGAACTTCGACCACTTTGATTGGGCGATTTTCGTTCGAGTATCCAATCGTGACAACGCGCGCGAATTCGGGATATCTCTCGACGACGGAAGCCATGTAGTCGTCAATCTGCAACGGGAAGTCGCTTTGAGTGAAGTACAATTTTATTCGCGCAAGTGGCCAAATTTCTTGAATTGTCGCACTACAGTACCTCAGAAAGGGAGTGATAGCGACGCATGTCGAATCTGTTGGCAGTTGACCTTTTGGAGCGGCGGACTTTGCGCTCCTTGGTCTGCAGCAACCTGCAAAGGTGTCGTATACTCGTAGCAATGTGCTGATTATAACCTTTGGTATTGATAGCGGACCGCCACTCTGCTTTGGTTGTTTTCAGAAGACTGGAAATTTTTGAATGTTTCGGCAGGTGGTTGCGTCGCTTGTTTAGTTTGTCGTCGCCTTGCGCCGTTTTGCGTTAGAAAGTTAGAGCCGTTTTACGCTTGGTCTTGGGGAATACTGTAGCGCGCGCAACTTGAATTTTTCAAATTTTTTAATCGAGTGGACTTTTGTGTCCGGCAGTGGCGCAGTGACAGAATTTCGTACCATCAAACTGTCGTCGATCGAAAACTCATTATTTGGCTAACCGTCTATTAATTTCACCTCTCCACATCGTTAACCACCACTGCAGGAGATCTCATAGGAAAGAATTGCTTCAGTTTGTGCAATTCGTTCTTGCTTAGCACCAGTTCAATCCAGGGTTGACTAGGTGTGTTGGAGGATAGCATAAAATCCGGCTGGAATGAAATGAGCGAGTAAATAAATATGCATTGGTAACTTACCTAATAGCTAAATACAATTCTACATAAATGCACTAAACAAATAATACTTTATGACTACGTATACTAGACAAGGAAGAATTTGGCATAGCAAGTTCTGCTAGTAAGAACATTCAGTTTTACCTGAAGGCGCAATAGTCTTTGAACGGTCGTGCGAAACTTCTCAAGTTGTTGGGTTGAGTTGAATTGGTAGCGAATGATCTGTGAACTTGTGCTGTTGTTGTACTGTGATGTTGTACAATGCGCCAATGCCACGATAAAGCACAGTATCCACAGTAGTCCCATTTGAACGCTGATAGCTGTTGACTATAATGACTACTGCACTCCAGTGATAGAAGTGAAAGCGTGCACTCGAGCACTAAAGGCAACGCAGACCTTACTTATGGGGTGTGTAATTCAGCGCGCAAGTTTTTGCGACCTGTTTTGTTGCAGTGACTGGAGGCTACAACTAGCGAAAGCGTTTCCTTCCGTGCAGCGGAAGTTTTTGAACTTTTCTCTGCCAGAAATTTTCGTCAACACACTGCAAAACTTCTTTCCAAACACTGAAGTCAATCGGAGCTAAACGAACGCATAGAACAGTTTTGTACGTGCCAGGCGTGTGCGACATTCTTGAGCAACAAACGTACAGGAATTCATCACTCAACGCAGCTGCATTCGAATAGCCTCTTCATAAGAGGGCGGCGGCTGTTCGTAAATCGACACTTCGCGATCTTCTGCTTCTTCTCTTGTTAAGGTTCTGTTTTGCGAGGAGGGAAGTGTGGCAGCGCAGAGTCGAAGCTCGTTCAGTGAACTGTCGCAGTAGAGTTGTTGTGAGCGATGGTCGATTATATCGGAGTAATTAGACGTGAAGTAACCGCCTGATTGGGTTGGCTGAGGTGGTTGGGTGATGTCAGTCTGTCGGTGACTGAAAGAGAAGATCTGAACAGCGGCGATTGGAATTATAATTAAGTTTTTATTCCAAGTTTCTTCAGCTTGCCTAGCAGACATATCTATTTGCGGTTAGAATTCTGGAGTTTCTTCAAGTAATTTGAACGAACCATTACACATTTGCAGTGACAGTGCATTTTATTTCGGCGCAATTCACGTCAACTGAAGTAAATTTGAGTAAATCGAAGCAGAGCAAAGCAATTAAAGTAATAGCGCTGAAAAGTAAATCAACATGAATTCTAAATTCTATGTAACACAAATAATAAATCACATGGCGCAAAGTCAAAACTGAACATACTCAAACATGAGAGGTTAACTGAACCCAACCCATAATTTGACGCATTTTATCGATCTCACTTCTCGCGAATTCCCGATACATTCCATTCCAATTCATCATCCGAAGACGTCGATCTCCTCCAACTTCGGAGTTCTATCCCCGTGTCTTCGGGTATGGGCAGTTGCTCTTGCATCGCTCGGCTTTTGGACAGTCTGGAGTGGACCAGTTTCCAGCAGTACGCCGTCCACGCGACGACGACGCAGACTCTGAATGCAAAAGCTTGTAAACTGTCCTAATATTGTGGCAGTGGAACTAACCGCTTTGATTCAAACCGAAACCATAACAAGTAACAAGAGGTGACCATAGCACTCATTGAGGTAGTTTCAGTTTCAGTGTCAGTGTCAATTAACAATGTTTAATTTGAGTATGCTTAAGCGAGGAAAATTATTGAGGTTCAGTTTCAGTTTATCTGACTTACTCATTTTCACAGTATGACGCTGCCAGCAGTTGTAGAACTTATATGTAGCCATACGTGCACTGAAATTTATAGTGAAACTAGTTTCCGTAGTGCTGCGTGCGTACTGACACCCAGTTTCAGTGTTGCATTTACTTAAAAACCTTTTGTGGCGTTCCAGCTTCAGTTTCAGTTTACATATGGCTCGTCATTCGTATTTCAACCAATTCAGTTTCAGTGAATTTAATTGAAACTGAAACTGAAACGTTTCAGTTTCCTTCGTCATCCCTGTTCATAATCGAGTTACTAGCTCACGCAATAAACGCCACTAGCACAGGGACCATCATAGAGCATCCACTGCAGGCTTGCCAGTTTCCGCTGTCGACATTGTACGTACTTCCGTGCTTAGCTAGAAACGCTTAATTCTGACAGCACGGTTTCAAAACACTTGCTAGCAACGTACGCACACACACCTTCGCTAACCGGTAGACGGGTTACCTTGGCAACGACGCGAGTAAGTAACTGTGGCGGTTGAGAAGCTAGGAAGCAATGGTTAACCAGGCAAATCGCCTGGGGAAGCCAGTATAATATGTACGTGTGGAAGTTGAACTCGTAATATGCAAATTCGTGATCTGCACTGTACGTTTGACCCCAGCCCAGAATCGACACGCGACAACCCTAGCTGGCCCACAGTCGAATTCTGTTAATCTGGGTACAGCATCGTATTGGAAACTTGTCACCTCACAAGTTGAGAGCATCCTGCTAAACTCAAACTCCCGCTGGGTACCAAACGGAATGCTAGAAGCAACTGAGGGTTTCCGAGAAAGAAGAAACGCAACGGCGCGAGTGAAGACTGCGCAGTGCGCTGCGCAGCAGAGAGAACGCTCGCATTGTGTTTGGTGATAGTGATATTCGAACGAGGACAGCTACCTTATATGTGCGGTGCTCACTGTGCCTGATAGACAACTCACTTCGCGCTTCAATCCCTCAAATAATGTGTGCAGAACAACTCGACTACCATGAGTTTGAAGCAGCAGAGTCTTACAGGAAATATCTGTCAGTCTGTTTGTCTGTCTGTTTGTCTGTCTGTTTGTCTGTGAACACGATAACGCTCGACAGCGGCGACAGATCCCGGGCATCTATACACGAAAAGAACCGGCTTCCGCCGGGGACCATCTGGCGGAAGTTTGGTCTTCGGCCGCCGCCTAAATTCCACCGAAATTGGGCAAATATCGGCTGCGCAGTACATCGTGCGCGGGTTGAATTCGCGCCGCACAGTAAGGCCCAGTTTATCACAAGTTGGTCTACACACGCTATATTTGCAATCATTTTATTTCCGTAGCGCTTTATGCGATGGCGCAGTTCTGTTGGGCTAATGTTCGCAACAGCTCTTAGGCTTTCGCAATGGTGCTGGTGCAGCGACGTCGTAGGAACAACGGACATCGTAGAAACAACGCTGCGATAACCGCTCTCTCTCATTGGGCGATACTTGGATGCGCAAGGACAGAAGTTGGGTGCTATGATGTCGAGGGCGCGACTTGCGCTACAAGAGGCAGCGAGTATTCACACGAGTGCATGAGTTGCGCGACAACGGGCTCCGAATATTCCTCGAACGCGTGAGTTGCGGGACAATGGGCTCCGAATGTTTCCTCGAACCCGTGACATCGGTCTCTGAAGATGCAGCGCGTCAGCTGCGCGACATTGGCCTCTGAAGCTGCAACGCGTTATCCACGGGCTATAGACTCTAGTAATAGAATAGGTACATAACAGCGAAGGTACTACCTACTGTACGTCATTCAGTTCTGCGGAATGAAGTGCTGTGTTTGGATTAAACCAAAGCACGGACGGACATGCATGAGGCTTCCAATCGTCGCAGACTAATGGCCGTGAGAGTGGGTGAAAGCAGAAGCCCTAAACATGGAGACGCTTCTAAACAAAGGCTACCGTATGTCCTCCAATAAGCGCCCTGAACTGTCTGCAGGGGAGGCGCTCATTGGAGGAAATACGGTAGAAGTCGAGCAATCGCAAGAGCATTTGACTGACGTCCGAAGCTGAGTCCTGACTGTTTGGAAGCTTGGCGGGGGAAGCCAACACTGGGACGCGATGGCAGTTTTATTGGCGGTGTCTGCAACCGTTGAATAACGCAATTCAGTTTCCCGTTCGCTTGATGCGGGCAGCTGGCGAAATGAAATGTGTCACTTGCCAACTCCACTGGTGGGTTTCCTTTCCGCGAGAACTCACCGTGTTGCTTGAGACTGAGTTAATGAGAAGATTCCGACAACCGGACTTGTTATTTGACCTTTCAGAGGCCGTTCCAGTTCCGTCGTGACACTTTTGCTGCAGGTACAGCGGGGATCTCGACAAATAAACGACGCGACAAAGGTCTGAAATTCTTGGACGCAAACGCGGTGTATACTTCAAACACTTTGGTCGGTTTACTGCAAAAGAAGATTTGCTTGAAACAATCAGCATACATACGTTAAGAATGGCTCTCTACAACTTCGGCCTGGCCCAAGCTCTCAGCGTGGCAGTGACCGTGCCCTCCTTTATGCTTTACCTCCTCTTCGTTGTTCTCATGGTGCGCAAGAGAAGTCAACACCCATTCAACAGTCCCTTCTTCCACCTGAGCATTCCACTCGGAATTGTGGATCTGTCCATGCTTCTGGTGGACTACACGGCCATCAGAGCGCCACTGTGGGGAATTCTGAACGGCCTATACGAGTTGTCGAATCCCTATTTTCCTCACTTCACCACTTCCTTTGCACTCTGGGCCACTTGCGCACAGATGCTGGGTGAGAAGACTACAGTGGTCTGCTTGGGGGGGGGGGGGGGTGGTAGGGGTTTGTCTGGGAGCGCTAAGTGCCAAACGGGTAAAAGTAAATGAGGGGTGGCGGATTGTGTGTAAAACGGCTAAATCATTTGCCAAGAAGTATATACCTTATGTTCGTCTATTGTGAAGTGTAAATTGCGGATTGCGCTTGAAACTGGCTGAATTTGGTAATTCTTAAGCGCTGCAGCCTGCAAGTGAAATTGTTTGCAATTGTTAGAGGGTCTTTCAGAGGTGGGGCGGAGGGGGGGGGGGGGTTTCTGGGGTGATAGGGATGGCCCCCGCCATAGATAACGTGTGCTTCTGACTGATCCAAATTCGTTGTCGTATTCTATCCAGGGGTCACATCTCTCGCTGTTAATCGAATGGCGGCGCTAACCAAGCCCTTGCTGTACCAGACGGTGAGTGCGAAGCTCTTGTTGTAGCCTTAGTGGTTGACAATATACTCCTATACTCTAGGTTAACAGCCTGGTCGGTTAACTTATACGATCAAGACACCTCGAATAACGCATTCTGGGTGGTCGCCGCCCAAAACCCGCCACATGGTGGATTCTGAGTAACGACCACCCAGAATGCGCCATATTGCGCGTTCTGGGTGGATTGCGGAAAGTGGGTGTAACGTGTACTCCTCGCCGCGCTGAGGCGCGGCGAGCAAGTCTCTTTTAAAAAGCGGAGTGGTTTTGAGCTTGAATTTTTACTGAGAGTGTAGCAAGACCCTTTCCGGCTTCGTGCAGCGTCTTGACTCTCCTCGCGACTACACTCTTTGGAGTGATCTTGCTACGCAACATTGGCATCGCTCGGGTTTAATTCTTTACACCAAGAAAATCATCTTTTCAGACTGAATTTAA
>JASAMZ010000521.1:0-10182 GCA_030248115.1 Linhomoeus sp. GSCO2_2 | reverse complement strand
TGTACTTCGTTCAGTTACGTATTGCTCAAAGGGCGTTCTGCTGCGTAAAGTTGCACAGCGAATGTTCGGCTGCCAAGTTACTGTATCGTCACAACTCACAACTGCAAATGTTGGGGCGCACAGTCCGAGCTGAGCTTCCACCTTGCGTACTGCTTTCAGTTTCATCGCACCCCCCCCCCCCCCCCCCCGCCCCCGCCCCCCCCCAAACCCACATAAAGTGCCACACCTGCGGCCGTCAAACGCCAAATGTGGGCGGATAATCGCCCCTATCCGCCTCTGAAGCGCATTCAATCGTCGCCAGGGCACTTCATAGTCGCCGTTCTGATTGATGGGCCGCTCGGCTGTGGAGGAGGCTCTTTTTGCGCGCGCCGCCACATTACCCCATTGAGAATATGAGAGGGGGGCAGGTGCGCGTCCCCCCGCGGTTTCCCACGCCTGCCCAATTCGAATACGATCCTTCCTCCCGCCTCCCCCCCCCCCCCCTTTTCCATTCGCCGCACCATCTTTCGCAACGGCCTAGGCGGCTAGGGTACTACTATAGAGTGACCCTTCCACAAAGGTAGACCGAGGAAGGCTACAGTAACGGAGCTAATAAGAGTCTGGAAAAGACCAGCAGACAAGAATTAATGGGCACAGTCGAGACTCGAGAAATTTGCGCAAAGTTTTGGGAGTTCTAGCCTACTCGGAACAAAATGCACAGCAGCTGTTTCCGCGCGTTACACAAGGCCTCTGCAGAACTGTCGCTTTAATCTCACGCATTCTGATGTTTGTTATTTAATCTCCGTCTTACTGTAGCTGCCTGCCCAGCAGACCAAACGAATGACAGAGGCGCCGTCACGCCACTTAACCGAAGCGGCCATCCGTCTCTCTCTACTCTGCGGAAACACAATGGGCCCAACGCAGCACACGACACAATGGGCGCGCACGCAAGGTCATGACCAGATGTGAATATGTCCCTAAAGCCTTGATGGACGCATGAGACACTGCTGGGAATAGAGGCGCGCATGCACTGGGTGTACGTACGTTATGTACAGCATGCCATATTGTGCAGAACTGAAGCCATGCACAGGTAGGACTAATTTGTGGCTTGGAACATAAAATTTGATGGCCGTTGGAGAGCGTGGCGTCGCGCGTATTGCGTCTTTTACAAGCACGGAACAAAGCGAAGCATTGTAACTCGGGCCTCGCAACGCGTAGACCAGACCAATGCTACGGTCCTAATCCAATCTAACAACGCTACCGCTGACGTACAGGGTTTTATTTTTCGTCCGAGATCTAGGCGTATGGCGTACGCCTAGCCAAAATTTTTAGGCGTATTTCCCAAAATTTTGTCGCACACGCAAAATTACAGCGAAAATAAGTCCAAAAACGTAACCAAATTAACCGAAATATCACTACATCCTGCACTGATTGCAACGAAATCTGCCTAAATGAAGGTAAAATATAACAAAAAATCTTCGCGGATCGCTTCAACAGCAAATTTTGAGCCTGAAATAAACCGAAATCGTTCAAAATAGCGCCGCAGGCGAAATTTTTTTCCAAAATAGATTCCTTCTGCTGAAAAAGCCCTCTATGGTAGACTTCCAGAGCTGAATTTCTAGGCGTAAAAGTTTACGCCTAGTCAAAATTTCTAGGCGTATTCCAGAAATTTTGGGCGTAAATACGCCCAATATTGCGCAAAAAAAACCCAGCGTACATACATACTCCGATGGAAAAGGTCGCGCCCCCTTCGCTTCCTCGTTGCGTCCCTTCCCGTGCGTGTTGCGCGTTGCGTGTTTATCTCACAGTCACTCACCCTGACGTGCTCGTTGATGCCCTGCTCGTCCCTGTCGAGCATGTTGACGGCCGTGAACTCAACGGCCTCGCCCTCCTTCTTGAAGAAGCGCTTCAGGCTGTCCGTCTTCTTGCACTTCTTCTCCGCTGGCTCGGCATTGGTCTCGGTGGCCGCCTCTGTAGAGGCGAGAGGGGGAATTCTTGCGATTAATTCATCGAGAAAGGTTGTGTGGAAACTGACGTGCGGAACAATGAAAGTGGAGAGCGGAAACTGTGACACAACAGTGAAGCTGTGAGAGCGCCTGCGGTCGGCGAATTTGGCAGAAATGAGAATCACGACCTGATGTCGAACTGCATACATGTTGCCAGCGCCAGTGACAGAAGTATGAGGACAGCAACAGTCGACCTACACTCGAAGCTCAAGCTCAAAGGTGTATTGTGGATCAACCGCACACCACTATCCCCTGCCCTGCGAGCAGAGAGGTATGCCATGTGCTTCAAGTTTGTCCACAAGATCACAACATTCATATTTACACTAATTTTAGTTTGGTCCTAACACAACACGACACTTTGAACCAGGCTGGGTACTAGGCGGCGGTAACACCCTAGCGTCTCTTCTTACTCTCATAGGTTCCTACCAGATTTGGTCCGGGGGGGGGGGGCGGTCAACTGAGGGTCGAGGGGGGGGGGGGGGGTGGGGTCATCCGGAACCGGATTTCGTTTCCGGATGGCCATTTTGAAAAGCTAGGGGAGTCTTTTACTGAAGGAAATTTGGCAGTTTTTGCTTCAAAAAGTGCAGAAAAACGTGGTCGACAAACTGGAGATGTTCGAAGCTAGGAAGTGTCAGGTGGGCCTAGCTTAAGTGTGGGCTTAACTTTTAGGCGCAACGCACGCACCAACGCGGTGTATATTGCGGTAAGTCAATGCACTCTGTGAAGCGTCTCATAATGCCAGTTTGAGTTGGGTTGTAAACCCCATTTAGTACCGCAAACATACACATAAACGCCATTTACTAGCTTAAAAATGGTCAAAATACATATTAAAACAACAAAATTGCGCCGTAAGCGAAAATTTTTCGGCAATTTGGGGTCGCTAGGTGGGGGGGGGGGGTCGGTCTGGGGTGGGAGTCCGGGGGGGGGGGTCGTCCGGAACCTCGTCCGTATCGGCCGATGGCCAGGGGGGGTAACCCCCCCCCCCCCCCAAACCACCCCGAAAGGAACCTATGCTTACTCTATGGCAAATTTCGCGTTATACCAGAAATACTAAGAGGGCAAGATTTTGCACGTACCAGCGGCGGCGACGGCCTCCTTCTTCTCCTTCTTGGGCCAGGAGAACCAGCTTCGCTTGGTGGTCGTGGTCGTCTTGATTTCACGTCCGTCATCCGTCTTGGTCACTGGAGAAAAAGCAAGGGGATAGATACACGTACGTATGTGCATACCTGTCTGGGTGGGATCAACAGAAGATCATGTCGGGCACGCCAAGTTTGGTTACCGTAAATACTCTAATACGCCCCCGGGGGGCTTATTTTTTCAACCCCCCGCTAGGGGGGGGGGGTACTATTGGAGGGGGGGCTTATTCGAGGGGGGGGGCTTAATATTTCGACCCCTCTTCCAGAGACCCAAGGTACCACAAAATGTACGTTTTTGCCATACAGAATATACCTTCCAGGCACTGAATATTCTTAACATGTACTAAGGGTATATTTACTACATATAGTAGTTGTAGTAGCACCATAGTACAGTATACATGCATACAGCAGGCCTTATAGTACACATACATGTACTATAGTACATAAGGTAGGGGGTACTATTGGCTATTGGAGGAGGGGAGCTTATTTTTTAAACCTCCCTTTAGGGGGGGGGGGTATTGGAGGGGGGCTTATTAGAGTATTTACGGTATCCTACCCAGAAATCTCAACGCAGTTATGCGGTTGTGAGTGGTCAGTTGAGCAAGGGAGATGACTTACTACTGCATGGTACATACGGCTAACGCGTTCAGAGTATGACCAGTGGAGACGCGCGCCGCACATTCGGTCGATTGTTGTGATTGATCTACCGTACTCTTTTCTCTTCTACTACTTCAATGTAGTTATGTAGTACAGCTCTTCACTATATGTAGTACCTACATACCGCCCAAAACCAAGTCGCGCAACTTCAAAAGCAAAAAATTCAAAATCGCGCGCATACCGTACCTTCGGTCTTGGTCTCGACCTGAGCCTCGCCCTCGGCGTTGTCCGTGTCGGCCTTGAGGGGGATCTGCTCCTGCATCTCCATCTTGTCCGCCTCGGCCATTCGATGCGTCGCGTAGCGTCAGAGTTTGACTGAGTTGTGAGATTGGTGCGAGCTAAGAAGCTTGACTGAAGATTCTACACACCGCTGAAACTGTTGGAAACTTTGGAAGGATGGAAGGCCAGGCCAGACAGTCGTACGTGATAGATGTGTTCTAGAGAAACTTTTGGCTGCTTGCCAATTGGACAGCTGCGCGACTGAGCTAAGCTGCGGATAACTACATACCCTACATACCTACTGAGGGCGGAATTACAGTACCGTAGGTAGCGATGCATATAAAAACTAATCCTGAGTTAATTTTTGTTTTTTACCTAGTTAAAAAACTGGAGCTGAGTTACTTTTTGTTTTTTACCTGATTAAAAACTCGACCTGAGTTTATTTTTTAATCAAAAACTAGTTTTTTAACTGAGCAGTTAAAAATTAGTTTTTGAACTGCAGTGCTTCAGTCACAAAGTCCGCAAATTGAGTCTTGTCATTCCTAAAAAACCATTTACGTGGCTGATTTGGCCTATGTCGGGGGTGGCTTGGTGATAGTGAGACAAGTTTCAGACAAATTTTGGAGAATTACTGTTAGTTCTGATGGTCATAATCAGTCAAAAGCACATTTCTAGTGCGGTATAATTAAAAACTGTTAAAAACTGGCTGGCTCTAGTTAGTTTTTTAACTGCAGTAAAAAAACTAACCCAAAATTAGTTAATTTTTGTGAGTTTTTTAACAGCTAGTTGGTAAAAAACTCTAAAATTAGTTTAGTTTAGTTTTTAGTTTCGTAACTCGGAGTTTTTATATGCATCGCTAACCGTAGGTAAGGTACATATGTGCAAGCGCATCGCTTTGCGGCCGCCGCCGCAACTCAGACAGGCTGAATACTTTTAACAGAAGGCTTCTCGGCGTCGTTCAATTGACGGCACCAGTCAATGTCGCGAGCGTGACTAACCCAAGTCGTTTGAAAATCACTCAAAAACCACGGCGCGCGCCAAAGAAACCCAGGGCGCAGCATCCCATTCCACAGGACTTAGTCATCTACTTGGGCTGTTGCCGATCCACGAACACACATACGCACGTACGGACGGCGAGCCTAGATGGATGCAGAGTCGATACAGACGGGCGCGCACCGATCGGGAAGAATGACTGAGTCAGACGGGAGAGGTCGCTCTCTACCTACTCTATCTTTGCTCTCTTCCAAATCGTCTGCATTTGGCCAGTGGAGCGCGGACAGAGAAGAGCGGGAGGCCTGAGCAAATTGTGGCCTCCTCTGCTACAGCGGGGGCGCCAGGCTGCGCGCCAGAAAATGCCATAGAGGGGGGGGGGGGGGTGGGGGGTCGGGATCATAAACTGACGCCCCCCCCCCCCCCGCCCTCTCCCCAACCATGTAGAGTGACCGCCGACCCGGCCCGAACACGCACAGACACACATAGTGGTGTCTGCAAACGGCGACGGATGGAGAGAGCGGCGGCGCCAGATTCGGAACAGGCGCCCCCCCCCCCCCCCCCCTTTTGTGAGGGGGGGGGGGGATTTACTATCCGACAATACCCCTCAGTCTAGGGGCGTGTCGGCGTGGGTTCCTTGCCAATCAGCGGCCGACTGGGCACATTCGAAAATTGTGCGCGCCGCAGCTGCTTGGACTTTGGAGGGTCGATAGCAAAAGAGGGGGGGGGGGGGGGGTAGGGGACTGGAAACTGGTTTTTTCGCCGCGGAAAAGTATAGTGTAGGGAGGAATGTGTTGTTTGGCGGCGGCACATCTATCGGGCACCGCGGGGGATCGACTCGTCGAAAAGAGTGTCTAACTACGTATATACAGGGTGGGCCAAAAAAAGTGAGACCCCTAACTTTGCGGACGCCGTTCTCAAGCATGACTGCACCGATTGACTTCAAATTTGGTGACAACACACTACAGGGTGTTGTTGATCGTCGGTACAAATTTCAACCAATTCTGTGCATCTCACGCCAAATGGCAGCTACGCGCGCAACACCATGCCGAAAATTGGGTGCGGACGGCGAAGAGGAGGATGGCCATGTGAGTCGTCATCCGTAAGATAGTGATCGGAATGCAGTTCGTTAGACGGTGTGGGACAACGTGTGACTATCAAACATTACACTGTCTAAAAAATCTGAGAGATAACGAATACACTGTGGAGTCTACGGATGTCCACCGTCACCCCATTACCAGCGTGTGGCATCTGAAGGATGTGATTGTGCAAGAGTTATGAGGTTAACGGACAATTCGATCTACCGGTTTCGGCCCCCGCTTGCAGCAAGTGGTCGACCAGGGTGGCGGCCCCATCGAACAGCCCGAATCCATGATCTCAGAATTTGCCGCCATCCTCCTCTTCGCCGTCCGCACCCAATTTTCGGCATGGTGTTGCGCGCGTAGCTGCCATTTGGCGTGAGATGCACAGAATTGGTTGAAATTTGTACCGACGATCAACAACACCCTGTAGTGTGTTGTCACCAAATTTGAAGTCAATCGGTGCAGTCATGCTTGAGAACGGCGGCCGCAAAGTTAGGGGTCTCACTTTTTTTGGCCCACCCTGTATGTATCGCGCATTCCAGTTTTGGCCTCTCGGTCTCATCACGTACAATACGTTGTGCGTCTACAGGAGAAGCAATTATTCAATCAGAATAGATATGCACACGAACGACGGAAATCTCCCCCTAGTGCGATCAACCTCATACCTCGGATACTGTTCATCATCAGCGTTCACACTGGCATATGTGTATTGGTTGCGCGCCACTGTGGTACATCCAATACTCAGTTTGGCGAAACAGTCGCGAACGCGGCTTCGTACAGGCGTACTATGTATTATGTAACTATAGATGCTGTTCACCATACATAGTCTTCTGGACACTAAAGTCTGTTTCAAAATAAAGTGAACTGGAGGTTTTTTGCAGAAATCTTGCACCTGTTTAAAGGAATGTGACATTGTTTGGTGGCAGTCGATAGTGGTACAGGTCTAGCGTTGGTGCGTGTTTATCTCGCGGTAATCACGCAACACGCACAGAAATTACGCTCCGTGGAAAAAAATCGACTTTTTCGTGGCATAAGCGATTTTTGCCGTTCTAAGTGCAAATTGTAAAGGGACATGTCCTTAGTAACGGTACAAAGTTTGGCGGTTCTAGGTCAACGCACTAAAAAGTTACAGCAATTCTCCCGACCCCTACTTTTTCAAATCCTTAAGGAATTTTGAAAAGCGCCGAAAAAAACTGGCACTTTTTAATATCTCACGAACACCTCGCCCGATCTTAATGATTTTTGAACCACATATGTAGGACACTTGTAGGTACCTGTGTACTGAATGAGAGCTTAGTCGCCTGTCGTGTGGTAAAGATACAGGCCGTCAAATCTGATGGTGCAAGAATCGGAACGACTGAGTAAGTGAATGAGTGAAAAATAAGCTATCGAATAAACAAACGGGGAATAGCAGATGTTGAAGGGAACACGTTGACCAGCCGCACCCAACTAAAATGAAATTGATGGGCCACTTATGTCGCGAATAGCAGTGGTTAGATGTGCAGCTCAAATTCGCTGCGTGTGGTATGATAGCAGGAGTAGCCTTGCTTTGCTAATAATTTGTGCGCCACACAACCGATCCAAATCAAACTTGGCGACAGTGTAAGGGAGGCCAGTGTCTAAGCAGCGCACTCACCAAAGCGCAGCCCCAATCTTCCAAGATGGCCAGTTCGCGGTCAGTTCACTTTTTCTCGCCATCGTACATTGGTGACCCATAGCTTTGCCACACGACAAGCGACTGAGCTCCCATTAGTATACAAGTACCTACAAGTGTCCTACATATGTGGTTCACAAATCATTAAGATCGGGCGAGGTGTTCGTGAGATATTAAAAAGTGCCAGTTTTTTTCGGCGCTTTTCAACATTCCTTAAGGATTTGAAAAAGTAGGGGTCGGGAGAATTGCTGTAACTTTTTAGTGCGTTGACCTAGAACCGCCAAACTTTGTACCGTTACTAAGGACATGTCCCTTTACAATCTGCACTTAGAACGGCGAAAATCGCTCATGCCACGAAAAAGTCGATTTTTTTCCACGGAGCGTAATTTCTGTGCGTGTTGCGTGATTACCGCGAGATAAACACGCACCAACGCTAGATCTGTACCACTATCGACTGCCACCAAACAATGTCACATTCCTTTAAACAGGTGCAAGATTTCTGCAAAAAACCTCCACTTCACTTTATTTTGAAACAGACTTTAGTGCCTTTAGCCCATAGGTGATACTGTATATCTATAGCTGAACACTTATGGAAACAGAGCCATTTGTATCGACCCATGGAAATAAGCTACTGCTCACAACATGTATTGGCCTATGGTCCATGGCCAATGCTCACAACAGCCCATAAGAGATTCTGATTGATCTAAAGTCATTTGACACTGCACCTCTGTCAGTGCCTGCTTTTAGGGTTGCACCAGCTCCCATGCCTCAGAATACACTGAAACTAACACATGGAAGCTTGCATTTAACCCATAGAAGATTTCAGATAGATCTAATGTCGTGTGACACTGTGCCCCTGCCAGTGCCTGCATTTACCATTGCGCCCACTCCAGTGCCTTTGATTACACTGAACTCTGCATATAGGTGTTTGTGCTTAACCCATAAGAGGTTTCAGATAGATCAAAAGTCTCTTGACACTGCGCCCTTGCCAGTGCCTGCATTTATTATTGAACCTGTTCTCGTGCCTCTGATTATACTGAAGCTAACACATGAATGCTTGTGTTTAGCCCTTAGGAGATTTCAGATAGAGCTAATGTCTTCTGACACTGTGCCCCTGCCAGTGCCTGCATTTACCTTTGCAACTGTTCCCGTGCCTCCAAATACCTGTAGGAGTCTCACAGCGACAGCTCTGGAGTGAATGGTGATGTGACAGTGCGAAATTTCCACAAAAATGACCAGTAGGCACTCTTTAGTGCTCAGAATGTACTGTGCAGTCGATATTTTCGTGAATTTTATGGAATTTAGTAATTTGCAAAAGTTTTGAAATAGGAGGGGATTCTTTCCAGCCCACGGCGGTCAGTTTAAGCTATAGATCTCCAGGATCCGTCAACTGTGTCAAGAGAAAATGGCTGGACAAACAAACAAACAGACACACACACAAACACACACACACAGACAGACCCTTTGCCGCTTAGTATATAGGACTAGTGCCTTTAGCCCATAGGTGATACTGCATATCTATAGCTGAACACCTATGGAAACAGGGCCATTTGTATTGACCCATGGAAATCAGCCACTGCTCACAACATGTATTGGCCTATGGTCCACAGCCAATGCTCACAACATCCATAGGAGATTCAGATAGCTCTAAAGTCATTTAACACTGTGCCTCTGTCAGTGCCTGCTTTTGCGGTTGCACCAGCTCTCATGCCTCAGAATACACTGAAGCTAACACATGGATGCTTGCATTTAGCCGTTAGGAGATTTCAGATAGATCTGATGTCTTTTGACGCGGTGCCCCTGCCAGTGCCTGCATTTACCATTGCACCCGCTCCCGTGCCTTTGATTACACTGAACTTTGCATAATTGTGTTTGTGTTTAGACCATAAGAGGTTTCAGATAGATCGCAAGTCTCTTGACACTGCGCCCTTGCCAGTGCCTGCATTTATCATCGAACCTGCTCCTGTGCCTCTGAATACACTGAAGCAAACACATGGATGCTTGTGTTTAGCCCTTAGGAGATTTCAGAAAGAGCCAATGCCTTCTGGCACTGTGCCCCTGCCAGTGCCTGCATATACCTTTGCACCTGTTCCCGTGCCTCCAAATACCTGAAGGAGTCACACAGCGACAGCTCTGGAGTGAATGGTGACACGACAGTGCGAAATTTCCATGGAAATGACCAGTAGGCACTCTTTAGTGCTCAGAATGTACTGTGCAGTCGATATTTTCATGACTTTTATGGAATTTAGTAATTTGCAAAAGTTTTGAAATAGGAGGGGATTCCTTCCAGCCCACGACGGTTAGTTTAAGCTATAGATCTCCAGGATCTGTCAACTGTGTCAAGAGAAAATGGCCGGACAAACAGACAGACACACACACACACACACACACACACACACACACACACAGACTCTATGGCGCTTAGTATATAGGACTAGTGCCTTTAGCCCATAGGCGAT